>PVJX010020987.1:0-32541 GCA_004027295.1 Dolichotis patagonum
GTGAAGAAGGTCAGCAGCATCAAGAAGAGGACATAGATGAGCAGCATGACGAAGTCTTCATTGCGACGAGGAGCAGAAAGCTCAGAAAAGATCTGGACGTTGGTCCTGTTCATGGTGAGGACGATATATTCGACAGCAATGACATCCTGCACCAAGCTGAGGCCCAAAGCCAGGCCCAGAGTCACCAGCCAGGACAGGGACTCCCTCCCGCGGACGAGCTTGGTCAAGTTGAAAGCGTGGAGCAGGAGGCAAGAGAAACAGATGGCAAAGAGGACGCCAAAGAGGAAGAAGCGTGTGGGCCCCGTGCCCCCGTCCAGTTTGATGATGAAGGCAAAGGTGAGGCCAAAGACCCCCAACACACCAAGGAGGAAGAGAAACTGGGTTGGGAGCATTCTGCGCCTGTTGGAGTCCTGCACCTTGCAGATGAGGGCCAGGAGAGCGAGCATAAAGGCCACCGACGTCACGGCCCCCAACCCGGCAAATGTTTCTAGGATGATGCCCCAACTTTCGGCCATGTCACAAAGTCTGTGGTACCTGGAGTCCAGGTTTGAGCGGCAACCGCTGGGGGCTGGAGTGGTCATTTTGGCCCTGCACAAAAGCAAAGTCGGAAGGAAGGGTGAGTCTCTTAAAGTCGTACAGAGGACTAAAAAATGATGGGGGGAGCACATATAGCCAGTTTTGCCCTTAACTGCTACTTTTTGTGGGGGAGAAGGGGACAATTGGGGATTTAACCTAGGGCCTTTGCAATAACCTACATCCGGGCCCTGTTCATTTTTTATTCCCAGTGTGCTGGGATTATAGGTGTGTACCACCACACCTGGCAAATTCACCGAATCAAACTATTGATTTTTTTCCTCTATCTCTTGTGGCCAGTTCTGAAGACAAGTGAAGGGAAGAAACACATCTCATACTCTTCCATCCACCCATTTTAACTGTGTGACACTTCACCTTGAAGCCAGAGGACCCAGGACTCTATAAACGTAGTTCAGAGCCTCATTAAAAAACAAACAAACAAAAAAAAAAATATATATATATATATATATATCACAAAAAACCTGCCAGGGTCACTGATATTCTGGGCTAGTGTATTTGCAAACATGGAAATAGCTAAGCTTGAAATTAACACATTTGTTTTTACTGATATGAGATTTTGATTTCCAATCACCTTACATAGATAGTAATTAGTCTAATTTCACAGAAATGCTGTAAGGTAAAAATTACCCTATTGCTGTTTTATTCGATGTTCTGTTTTGATTGGTTTCATTGTTTTGTTTGATTTTATTATGTCTGATGGTATAGGCAGCAATTTTGAAGATAACAAGAGGCATTACAGTAGCCATTGATGATTTCCTATTATTGTGTTTTGAAATCTTGTATCACTTTCACTGTTTTATTTAGGTTGGCTTTATTCTGTTGGTTTTTTTTGTTTGGTTTTATTCACTTTAAAATATGCTTTCATTCTTTTGTTTTGCTTGGTTTTATTCTGTTGTTTTGTTTGATTTTATTATGTCTGATGATATCGACAGCTATTTTGAAGAAAACAAGACGCATGATGGTAGCACTATGGATTTCCTATTTTCTTGTTTTGAAGTCCTGTATTGTTTTCATTGTTCTGTTCTGATTAGCTTTATTCTGTTTTTGCTTTTTATTTTATTCTCTTTAAAATAAAAATTTAAAAATAAATTACCCCTATTGGTTGCCAGACGCACACCTACAAACCCAGCACTCGGGAGGCTGAGGTAGGAGGATCCTTAAGAGCTCAAGGCCAGCCTAAGCTACAAAGTGAGTTGAAGGCCAGCCTGAACTGCACAACAAGACCCTGTCTCAAAAAGTTAAAAAAAAAAAAATTACTTCTATTTTACAAAGAAACTGAAAAAGAGGTCCAGTTACAAGATACACATATATATACCTTTTTTGGGAGGGTGTAGTTCTAGGACCCCCGCCACCGTGCATCCTTGGCAAGTGTTCTGCCACAGAGCTACAACCTCAGACTCTTGAATTGCAGGCTATTTGGCTCCATGATCCGTGCTCTTAGCTAATGCTCTCAAATGAGTTCTACCTAAGTGACCTTAAAATGCAGTCTGTTCCACCCAGCTTCCCCTCCGTTCCTTCTCAGATGCCCATTATGGTCCTGATTCCTCTTTTAGTTTAGCCTCAAGAATGCTAGGAGCTCCCACTTAATAGGTGATCCACAGTCAGGTAACAAACTCACCCACCTGGGATCATCAGGAATTTCCTGGATATCCCACAACTGACATCTACACATCTGTCCTTAATTGCTCAGGGAAAACCCTCCTTTATCAGCCCTACACCCTCCTTAAGAATTTTCAATCCAATTGTTCACCTAACCCCCATCATCTAAATCCTAGCTATTCAGGGAACAATGAGAAGATAAATTAGGAAACTGGAAAGAAGGGTGTTTCCACACTTCCTCAAAACCGATGGCTCTCAGATTTCAAGGTAATGTAAGGAAGCTGTTGGAATTCAACATTGCTAGACACTACTATAATCCTAGCAGTTTCTGAATAAACCATGTATTTTATCTGTATTATTTTACGTGTATAAGCTTCTAACACATTATTCTTTTTGATTTATTATGTGTTACATGTTCATGGAAACTTCTTCATTAGTTTTTTTGTTTTGTGGTGGGATGGCTCACTGGTCAAAGGTGGCCAAATCCAGTATATTAGTTACTTTTCTCTCGCTGCTGACACAAAATACCTGACACCCAAAATTAAAGGAGGAAAGGTTTATTTAGCTCACAGTTTACAGAGGTTTCAGATCATAACTGGCTGGGCTCCCAGGCAGGGTGGCACATGGCAAAGGGGCAACACTTCATGGCAGCAAAAGACAGCAAAACCACCAAGGATAAGGAGGACACACCTCTTTGTGTCCCTTATATTGTATCCAGTCTGCCAGGATTAGGGTGGTGCCAAACCAATCAGTGGACTGATCCAGCAATCACGTACCCTTAATCCCAGCATTGTACCAGGACTCAATCACATGCTCTAGAGGGAGCCACCTCTGTGAAAAGCTCCATCCAAGACTGCATGAGGCTCTAGGGAGACATCTAGAGACAAACCATTAACAGCCAGGAAGAAAAGCTCATGGAGGTCACCTCCATGGAGATGCAGAGTAAATACCCTCAGTCTCCTCTATAGTCAGATAGGGACAGACAATGTGCAGCAAGAAATCAGAAACAAGCCTGGTGAGGTGGCACACACTATAATCCCAGCACTCAGTTCTTTTCTGCCCCCCCTACTTCTCCCTTTTGGGATGGAAATGTTTATTCTGTGCCATTGTAGCAAAGGATTCTGTAACTTGTTTTTCATTTTTATAGAGGTTCACAAGCTTGAGTCTCAAAAGAACCTTTGACTTCGACTTTTAAGAAATGCCGGAACTGTTGAGGCTTTGGTTTTGCATATTCATGATGGCTGTATCATATCAGGTGGAATTATGAACTTGTGATTGCCTTTATTTGGATTTTTTTCCTTTATCTGGATAGTAAATATGATTTAAGGAGCTGTGTTTGGATGTCAAGCTGACAAGAGGTGGGATGTGACAGTTAAGCTTAACTGTCAATTTGATTGGCTTGGGAGCTACCTAGGGAATTAGCAGAGCGGGCTTCCTGCTGACTGGATGGGTTGTAAGGTGTGACCTTGGGGACCACATCTGGGCCTTGGCCCCTTTCCCCTCAGGCACTGCTTTTCTGCTCGGTCTCCAGTCGCCACAAATAAGAAGCTTCGTTCCACCACATCTTCCACCCTGTTGCTGTCTTGGAGCCAACTGACCGTACATTGGATTCTCTGAAACTATAAGCCAGCCAATAAATCTCTCTCCTTCACAAGTTGTATGTGTTGGGTAATGTGCCAGCAATGAGAAAATTCACTAGTATATTGGACAACTTGATGAGAATTTGTCACACACACACACACACACACACACACACACATAAAAAAAAGCTAAAGGGCTAGGGATGGAGCTCAGTGATTCAATCCCTAGTACCACCAAAAAAAAAAGAAAGAAAAGAGAAAGAAAAATCACCTTTTCAGTTAGATGATACCAGGATTAGTTTACTCAAAAAGAAATTAGAAAAATCAGGTAGGGATGACAGATGATAGATAGATGATAGATGATAGATAGATGATAGATAGATAGATAGATAGATAGATAGATGAATGCCATACAAACACATATTAAAACTGGGCGTGGTGGCACATGCGTATAATCCCAACACTCAGGAGGATTGATGTGAGTTCAAGGCCAGTCTGAGATACACAGTGAGTTCATGTCTCGCCTGAAACACATAGTCAGACCCATCTCAAAAATCTTGCTTACTATGTATATGTTAGAATATTATGTATGGTGTTTTGGAATAAAATAATACAAGATCAAGTTTAAATCTATTTTTTAGACTTTTTAATGAAATTTGGCTTTCTAAGATTAACTCTTTATATAGTCATACATTCAACAAATATTCACTGCCATGCTGTGAATCAGGTTTATCCCTCACCACCACAGCCAACCATTCTGAAACTTGGTCCCTAGGGGCAGTTGCCATGGGGAACAGAAAGAGAATCAAGAAACCAAACCACACCTTCCTGTGAGCCAGCAGGAATGCAGGCTGGGAAACAAAAAGAGCAACACCCCCAATCAACAATGATAATTTGGAGGAAGTCAGGCTGAGATGATTGCGACTGAAGTAAAATAATAATAATAATTTAATGCTTGTATTGTTTGATTGACTTTGCAGGCCTAAAGCTGGTAGTCTGAGCATCTATTTGGAGGATGACAGTATGCAATATAGCATATAGGGGATTTCCTTCTGTCTTGTTTTTGAAATCCAGTGTCTGTTCCATTTTACTGTTTTGTTTTATTCCTGTATCTGGTAACCTGAGCAATTATTTTGAAGATAATAATATGCAATATAACAACCATTGTTAAATTCCTATCATCCTGTCTGAAAACCTATGTAGCTATCAGTGTTCTTTGTTGTTGTTGTTGTTTTCATTTTGCTTTTGTTGCTGTTTTTTGATTTGTTTGCTTGTTGATTTTTCTGTTAGTTCTTTTTTCTCTTTAAAATAAATTTTAAAAAAAGAAACTTGATCCCTATGTGAGGTATTAAGAGGGCAGAAACTTAACCAACTGTAGTGTTTAGAGATTTTGCATTTGAGAAATGATTCAATTAGTGAAAATCATGAGCATGGAACCCCCATGAGTGAATCTTTGTATCTTTATAAGAAGGAGATAGCCCAGAAAAAAATACAAATACAGACTCAACTCACTGTTTTTTACCATGTGATGCCCTGAACCACCTGCAGACTCTACCAGCAAGAATATCATCAGATGCAGCCCCTTGTCCTTGGACCATGAGCCAAAATTTTTCCTCGATAAACTTCTGCAGCCTCAGATATTTCATTATAGCAGTGAAAAGTCAACTGATAGGTTTCATGAGCCCCTTTGTGTGCCAGTCACTATCTGGGTACTCAGGTAAAGAGAAAGCAGACATGTTCCCCAGCACAGTAGAAGGGATAGACTTATAGTTCCCACTCCAGCCACAGACTTTCCACCCATGTCCTTCATTGCAAATCTGCCATCTGCACACTCTACCCAATTGGAACTTACACCAATGCTATCTCTACCAAAGGCAGAGCACAGACAAAAGACTGGGGTATGTTCCACCTCTGCAGGATGAGGCAAAGGAAAAACAGGAGAGAAAACAAAGGCAAGTGAGATTCAGACACAAGCAACCCTGAAATGCAAGTACCTAAAGCCTGACCTGTCTTAGCCCCTGAAGGTCCATTCTGTGGTAAAATGAGAGAGGGCTCTCCCACATTCACACCACAAATGTGTGTGAGGAAGAACTCTTCTCAAGGGCAGAAGGAGAAGAGAAATGACAAGGGCCCTGTGCACTTGGTTTGCTTGTTCCATTTCATTTCTCCACACCTCAGATGATTCACCGGGGTGGTATCTCAGAAGGAAAGGATTTCCCTTTATCCTTTATTCTTTCACATCCCTGAGGCTCACTGCTAATTTCCACTTCCCCACCCCTTAAAGTACTGCTCTCTGTGGACAAGCACTTGTCATAATCCCTTGATGATTACGAAGGACTTTGAACCTGATGACTCTAAGCCTTGACAAAGACTGACAGAGCATTTGCCTAAAAGTCAGTTCCAGTACTGGACAGAGGGACAGGAAGGCAGAGACTCAGGCCCCAGTTTAGCCCTATCGCCCCTCCCTTCTTATGTGGCTGTGTAGAGGGGTATTGTGTCTTGGAGTACCTTGGCTGCCACAAAACAAGATCTAAGAAAATCAATGGGCAGCAGAGGTGGAGAGAAGAGGAAACCCAACTCCCCTAATTTCACCTGCACCTCCCACCTCCCAGCCAAGCAAGGAAGACAAATTACCCCATGAAACACCTTTAAAACATGGAGAAGGAGGAGGAGGAAGAGGAGGAGGAAGAGGAGGAAAAAGAAGAGGAGGAGGAAGAGGAAGAGAAGAAAGAAAGAAAGAAAGAAAGAAAGAAAGAAAGAAAGAAAGAAAGAAAAGAAAGAGAGAGAGAGAAAGAAAGAAAGAAAGAAAGAAAGAAAGAAAGAAGAAAGAAAGAAAGAAAGAAAGCTGCTGTGGTGGCACACACAGTTATATTTCTAGCACTCAGGAAACTGAGGCAGGAGGATCACAAGTTGGAGGCCAGCACAGACTATATATTGAAACTCAAGAAAAAAAAGCCTTTTAATTTTTTTATTATAAAAATTTTTATAGCTGGAACCCAGATATCCATCACTTGATTTCAAAAATTTTCAACATATGACTAATTTTACTTCAACTAATTTCCTACCCAACTCACTAGATTATTTTTAAGCAAACCCCAGATATCATATAATTTTACCCATAAGTATTTTTTTATTTTTAAAGAAGGTAAAATTAAAAATAAAAAGCAGAACAAAACAGGTAATAAGATAACAATGTAAGAGACACAGATTTCAAAGCAAGACAACCGGAGATTTTCACTGTCTATCATATTGTCTCTTGTTTTCTTCCAAATAGTTGTCCAGGGCTGTGGATTTAGCTCAGCGGCATAAGTGCCTACCTTGCAAGTGCACAGTCATGAGTTTGATCCTCCGTACCAAATAATAATAATAATAATAATAATAATAGTAATAATAATAATAAACTAAATAGTTGTCCATATCTTCACATACAAAACAAAATAGTATAAAACTGATCAGAATAGGATGATTAAGGCATTTTAGATCTTCAAGACCAGACAATAAGGAAGTCAACAATGGCTGTCATAGTGTCTCTCATTCTCTTCAAAATAGCTGTCCATACCTTCATGTATGTTGAAATTAAACAAAACAAAACAGACTAGAATCACTCTGAACAAAAAATAATAGCCCCATAAGTATTTTAGTATATCTCTCTAAAATATTAAAAACTCCTTCTTGGCCAAACTTAAAAAATTAACAGTAAGCTCTGTAATATCAAATATCCAGTTAAGCTTGTTGGGTTTTGTTTCATTTTTTGATACTAGGGGTTGCACCAGGCCCTCAATCCTGCTAGGCATTCCTTCACCCTCTGAGCCATACCTCCAGCCCCACAAACACCTCTTAAAAGAATCTCTTAGTAAGTATTTTTTATCTGACTAATTTTTTGGAATTACCATTTTAATTCACCTCTGTTAACTCTCCTCTACCCTTTCCCCAGTTTGACAGGGATTGCTCAACAGGTCTAAAAGGTCATATGTCATAAGGACTTTGCAACTGGTCACAAAATAAAACTCACCAGGGTCATTACCAAGCCAGCCTGTATTACAAAGGTGCTGAGAGTCCAGAGAGCAGTCAAGATGAGGGAGAGACACTAGGAAGGTGGAAAAATGAGCACTCAGGTCTGAGAAACTGATATCACTTGTCATTGCCTTAACCCCTTTTGGAATAAGTCTGGAGTACAAGAAAGGCTTTAATAAAGTAAATGATTGGAGGCAAGACAAGTGAAAGGGAAACAATAGCAAGAGGAGGAAAAGGGAGTGAAGAAGGGAGGCAATGACTGGGTTCAACCCCAAGCTCTGTGTTTACTCCAAGCTGTTCAGGAAGAATGTGTTTTAGGTGCCTTATAATGTATGAGCCAAATCATTTAACCTCTCAGAATTTCTGTCCCCTCGGCTAAACTAGGAGGTCAAAGCTCATGCCCACTTCTGCTGAGCATCACTGCAGAGATAGACACCACCGTAACTCCTTGTTCATCCCCCTATTCTCTTTCTTGCCCCATCTCTTGTCACCAAGAGTGTGTGCCATAGACCTCTAACCAAACCCCAAACCAAGGCTGGAGGTAAGGTTGAAGTATCTGAGTATGAGTCGCAGGAGGGACACCAGAGGAGAAGTCAGCTGAAGGACAAGGCCAGAGGTTGATGAAGCAATACTGACCCTAGTCGGGGACTTGAGCACATGCAGCACTGACTTTGCTCTGCAAAGACAAACAGCAAAATTTCATGAGCCTCCTCGCATCTAGTTTCCAATCTGAGACTCTTCTTCCGCACCAAAGAGGTGGGGTAGGCATCCCAGGCTGCCCATGATTTGGCCTGGAAGTTTGCCCAGGGGGCTATCTGGGACCTAAAACTTTGCTAAACGTTGATCTTTTCTTCTTCTTTATGAAATTTACCTTATTCTGTCACCTGAAAATGATGACCTTCCTCTGAAGACTGCCTTAGGAACGACATCAAATAACTTGAGTGTTTGTTGAAGCTGAGCCTTTCCACCATCTCAGCCAAATAAATTTGTGGTTTTCTAGCATTTCAACTTTTTCTTTATTCTCAAATCCATCATGCAATCAGTAGTAATAATGATAGTTACAGTAAAAAGATGAATAAAGACAATGACAACTACTACCATATCCTGAGTTGGGCATTATGTTACTGTTTTAACACGTATTGTCTCTTTTACATGCTTTTACATATATTATCAAATTTAATATCCCTGCAGTCTGCTTATAGGCTCACTCCTGGATAGATGAAGTTATATGCCTAGGGTCACATGGGAAGGGGACGGCTCCATGAAGAGAGACCATCATAATCTAGTCTTTCACTTCATCTCTCAATCGCCAACCTGGACTCTAAAGGCTTTCCTCTCTTACCCCAACCTCTCTCCATTTAAACCATCATAGTCAAGCTCTGGTTTGCTGAGAAGTCTCAGAAACAAGTAATCCTACATTTAGTCACTCTTCCTTTCAATAAGAAACATTTAAATGCGTAGTTTGTGTCAGGGACCATGCTAAGTGTATATATCACACATACCAGTGCAGTCACCGACCTTCAGGGACTAATGGGGTTAGTCACACTGACATACAATTTAGGGGTCACAGGGTACAAGGAATCCTGAGTGCAGACGGAAAACTGGTTCTACCTCATGGAGGGGGTGCTTTAGAGAGAAAACCCAGGGAAGGGGGAGGAAAGATGAACAGATAATGGCAGGAGGTTTATATGAGCACAGAAGAGGCAGAGTTTGAGGAATAGAGGAATCCGGGTTAATTCCTTGGCTTCCAGTTTAGGCAACTGAGTGCTGCCACTGTCCCATGATAGATGGGTGAGGAGAGATTCCAAGTTCAGCTTTGGTGGCCCTGAGAGAAATTCAGGACATGCAAATGGAGCCATCTAGGAATGACAAGAGCTGAGTCCTCTTGAAAGTTTATTCTGATCCCTGTACTCTCATTTAATCTTCATCCTATTATTATGGTCCCTATTTACAGTTGAGAAAACTGAGGCACAAAGAAATTAAGTCATTTGCTGAAGACTGTATGATTCATAAAAGATGTAAATATTCCAAGAGCATTTTCTATCTGAATAGGAAGCTGATGCTAATTTTTTTTTATTGAAACATTCACTGTTTTTGGTGTTGTTGTTTTGCTTTGGGGGTTTTTTGTTGTTGTTGTTGTTGTATTTTGGTTGTTTGTTTGTTTGTTTGTACTGGGAATCAAACTCATGGCCTTGCACTTTCCAGGTAGCTACTGTACTGCTGAGCTACATCCTCGGTCCTCACTGTATTTTTTGCACACTTTATATATGATGAGTTAGCACCAATGCTGACTAACCTATCAGATAACAAGCTTCATAAGTGAATAGAGCAGGTTTGGGGGGGGCATCCTCCTTGTTATGTGCTTTGCACAGTGGCTGCTAAGCAAATATTTTGGACTAAGAGTGGCCACTGAATATTTATCCAAAGCAAGTTATTTATTAGCAAATTTCTTAGTTACTTTTCTCATTGCTGAGACAAAATACCCAACACATACAAGTTAAAGGAAGAAAGGTTTATTTAGCTCACAGTTTGTAAAGATTCTGGTCCATATTTAACAGGCTCCAAGGCAGAGTGGCACATGGCAGACAGACACTGCAGAGGAGAAATTGTTCATTACAGGCAAAAGACAGCAAAAGCAAACAAGGGAAGACCACAGCTCTTTCTATCCCTTCTATCTTATTCACGCTACTTAAGGTGGGTAGCACTCATACCCTTCAACCTTCAACCTAGTGCCCTTGATCCTAACATTGCATCATTAATCAATTCCAGCATCACACACTCTAAATCCAGCCACTTCTGAAAAAACCCCACCTATGATTACATGAGGGTTTTTTTTGGGGGGGGGGACATCTAGAGATAAACCATATCATTCTATCCTGGCCATCCCAAAGACATTCCTTTTAGGCAAAATTAATTTAGCTCATCTCTAAGAGTTGCCAGAGTCCTAAAAGTTTCAGCATTGCTGAAAAGTCCAAGTGCCAAATCTCTTCTGAGATGTAAGGCAAACTCTGAACTGCAAACTCCTCTACAGAAAGAAAGTTAAACACTTTCAACATTTCATGGCACAAGATAGAAATTTCCATTACAAAAGTTACCAATGTGGATAGCAAGGAACAGGAACAAAGCAACACCAAAATCTCATAGGGCAAACATTAAATCCCACAGTTCCAATTCCAGCATCCCCAGGAACCTGTGACAAGTTGTGAACTCCAAAGGGTTTGGGTGATTCTGCCCCTATGGTACTTCTAATAGCTGTAGCTCCCATGGCTTCCTTCTTTGGCTGGCTTTGCTCATTCCTTGCAGCTTTCCTGGGATAATCCACGTTCCTGGCTTCTCCAATCTTCTGGGGTCTCCACTGAGCCTTCAGCTTCACACTTCCAGCTTCACAGGTACACTGCCTGACCTCCCAGGCCTTCTTCTGAAATCTGAATGGAAGCCTTCCTGACCCCCACAACTCTTATATTCTGCATGCACCTAAACCCAGCACCACATAAATGATGCCAAGGTCTGCTGCCAGTTGAAATGACAGCTAAGATTCCTTCTCTTTTAGCTGTAGGGGTCCAGTGCCTATGATCCAAATAACAGGGAAAACTTCCTTAGGCCTCTGTCTTACTGTGATGCCCTGGGACTCTCTTCTCAAAGCAAAGTTTTATACTTTTACAATTGTGATGCTAAAACAGGTAGGGTCCTGCTGCTTCTTGTGATGCTCTCAGGCCATCTTTCCTACTCTCCTATTTTCTGTCAGCAATACAGATCTTCTCTGCTCTATCTTTGCAGTCTACACTGGAGCTTCCTTTCTGGACAAGCTCAAAATGTTTTAAATCACTCTTATGGCCTCTTTGCTCTTGATTCTCAATTTAAATCTAGCTGAAAGCCCCCAACAGCAGCCATGCCACTGCCTCAGCATTAGACTGCCTTGAAATTTCTTCTGCCATATTAATTAATTTGCCACTCTTAATCTCAGTCTCAACAAAAGTCTCTAGATGTGAGCAAAACACAGATAAACTTTCTGCCAAGACATAACACATATTGTCTGGAGTCCAACAGCCAATGCAGTCCTTCTTTCCAACAGAAACCTCCTGAATTTGGCCTTTACCAGCAGAATCTCTATCATCTGAGGTCTGGCCAGAATCGCCCATCAAGTACAGCCTCAGGGGTTCCAGTTCTACATTTTCAGCCAGCATCTACTAATCTTTTCCAACTCTTCCCCTTCCCACAAGCCAGCTACATAGGCTCCTGAACCACAGGGTCAGGTACAATTACAGCAACAACCCCACTTCTCTGGCACCAAATTTTACCTCAGTTATTCTGCTCACTGTTGAGACAAAATACCCAACATTCATGTTGTAAATGTGAGCAAAAGTTTATTTAGTTTATAGTTTGTAGAGATTTCAGTCTGTATTTGTCTGGCTCCAAGACAGAATAGTACATAGCAGAGGGGCATTGCCAAGGGGAAACAGTTCGTTGCAGGTAGAAGACAGCAAAAGCAAGCAAAGGACAACCACAGCCCCTTCTATCCCTTATATCTTATCCAGGCTACTTATAGTGGGTAACACTCAAACCCTTAATCCTAGTACTCTTGATTTTAGTATTGCACCATGTATCAAATCCAGTGTCAGACATTCTAAATCCAGCAACCTCTGGAAAAGCCCCACCTATGACTGCATGAGGCTTTGGGGAAACATCTAGACACAGATCATAAAAGCAAGTGTGAGTAATGGGGAGGGAAAGTTTTTGAGGATGAAAATGCATTGATGCTAATCCTCATATTTTTGTCCAGGCTAAGTTCTTCTAAAGGAAGAGTCTCACAGAAATTTCTGGGCCCTTGATGAAGGATTAATTAGTTATATACAGGGAAAATATCCAAGGGACATCACTCAGATCCCCTGTTTTGAGTGGCCATCCCAATCCTGATGACATAAAACTGATGCATCATGACAACATTAGATGAGTAACATATGACTAGCATCACTGAGTTGAGTTTCCATAGTTACTGAAGGAAAACTACCATGGTACTGTGGGCAGCTTAAAACAAATATAAAGACTATGTTCATTTCCTTTTTTGGACATTCAGGCAGTTTCCTGGGACTTTTACCATCTTCCATTCATTCTAAACAGAGCAGGAAAGCTTTAGATTAATGTGAATATAAAATAAAATATTAGAAATCCATTTTAACTTAAGATTTTGAATGAAGCTTCCAAATTTCTTATGGTTAGAATTCTGAGACGTGAAGTTTCCAGCAAACAAGAGAATAAAGACATATGCTGATATCTGAAAGCTCCTCAAGATCCCTCATTTAAATATTGATTTCAAAATATAAGAGGACCTAGAAGTCAGGGGTAGGCGAGGGAAAGAGAAATGAAATTAAAGGAGAGGAGGTTGTCAAGTGCTCTGTACATGTGCCAAGTCCCTTCAAGGAACACGCAACCTAAAAAAAATCAATGATAATACATTTACACTAAATCCAACAAGTCCAAATTTAAACTTATCACCTCTCCATAAAAGCTTGCATATCTAAGCACTGAGAATGGCATTACTATCTACCTAGTTGCTTGTAGATTTAAATATACAATATGCACTGACTAATGGGAAAGAAGTGAGGAAGAACAGATCAGGTAACCTAAAGTTAGATGATGACAGCAAGCAACTACTATTGCAATAGATGTAAATGGTAACTTTTATTTTGAGAACACTAAATTAAACTATTTTATCCATAAAAATTCACCTAAAACAAAAGAATTGAGAAAGACTGAAACACACAAAGGACAAAATAAATGCAAGAGAAAGAACACTCATATTTATTACTGTTTATCTCACAGACAGGCACAAAGTTAGTATGAGTCAGGCACAGAAATTTAAATAGTTTGTGAAAGATAGAAGAATTAAGCAGGATTTGAGATTTCAATAACACACAAAGTTGTAGACAAGACAAAAAGGATACAGTATGGACCCAAAAGCTTGCTTCATGAATAAGAATAGTCCACATTGAAGATAAAACCATCATTAACTTTTATGCACCAAGTAATGTAGCACCAAAATATTTAAGACAAAAACTATCAATAAGAGGGCCAGGGATTTAGCTCAGCAGCATAAGCACCTGCCTGGCAAGCATGAGGTCATGAGTTCGATCCCTGATACCAAAAAATAAAAAATAAAAAAAGTATCAATAAGAAGGAGAAACCAAAAGAAATACTATAGTTAGAAGAGACTTCAAATACTTCATTATCCGTCTTTGGCAAATGAAATACACAAATTAAATAATAGTACAGTAAATTTTTATAAATGCTTTATGGGTATTCTAAGGGAAATATTCTCTATCTTCATATCTTTTTAGCTCTCTATGATTAGTCATACAATTCAGCCAGGTGTGGTGGCTTATGCCTACAATTCCAGGACTTGAGAGACTAAGGCAGGAAAATCACTGTGAGTTTGAGGCCAGTCTGGCTACATAGAGAGTTCAAGGCCAGCCTGAATTGCATAGACCCCATTCCCCCCAAGAAAAAGACAAACAAACCAATCATATAATTCAGATTCTCTGTATCAGTGGTCAGCAAACATGTATGCTACAAAGACCCAATAAGCAAGCTTTGTCTCCCACCCCTTTCTATCAAACAAGCAGGCAAATGAGCACCATGTGCTCCAATAAAACCCGATTCATAAAAAGAACATGGGTCATATTTGGTTCATAGACCATAGTTTGCTGCCCCTGCCTTATTCAATTGCTTCTATGTCACTGTCATGGGATGTTGACCAAAAACTGAGCATATCTTTAGAACACAAAGGAAAATCTGAAATTATAAAATAAGAAATGTACCAACCACATATTCTGACCCCGATACCATATAAACAGGAATAAAAGTAGAAACAAACACAACAAATCTGGAAATCAAAGTCCCCCCTTGAGCAAAAATACTCTTCAATTTATCCTTTCCCATAATACCACAGCATTTCCTCAGCTCAATCTGTAAAGTTTTAAATAGTTGTGGATCCAGAATGAAAAGGGGAAAAAAAATCACACAGTCAAAATTCTTCTCCATTCTCTATAAATCAGTTAACACTAAGAAATAGAACATATTAAAAGCAGCTTCTAAACAAGACTCCAACCCCAGGTGTGGCGGCACACACTTATAATCCTAGCATTGGGAAGGCTGAGGCAAGCGAATTACTACAAGTTTGAGGTTAGCCTGTACTACAGAGTTCAAACCCAGCTGAACGACATGGCGAGATCTTGTCTCAAAAAATAAAAACAAGAATATATAAATAGACAAGACTCCCAAGGCCACATGTGCAGATACAGAGCTGATAGAATCTCAATATAGGGAAGTAGCTTAAAGTCTCCCCCCTTCCCCTTATAAGGAGCCGAGGCCCAGGCCTTGCCTGAGGACAAGTCCCTACAGTCACCAAAACAAGCAGGTTCCTGAACTCCAGGCTGAGAGCTCCTCTTAGCAGTCTCACTGTTCAGCTCATGCTTTCTTCAGGGTGGTGGAGCCCTCTCCTCTCCCTACCTTTGAAGAGTCACTTCCGGCTCTCAGGTATGGCCTCTCCACCCTTCCTCCCTCTTGTTCCTTCCCTCTCCCAGCACCTGCACCCTCCCACACGCTGCTGGCCCTTGTATGTGGAGTGGCTAAAGAATTCCTCTTCGGGAAGAATCCACGGCAGGTCCTGACCCCTGCTGCAGGGTCTGACTGAGAGGAGCCTTCCAACAGGTGTGGTGCTGAGCAAACCCACTGAAGAGAACCCTGGCCTGCACAGCAACCAGGCATGAAGTCAGGAAAGGGCCTCCTGACCGGCAGCAAGACTGGGCTGTTTGCTGGCCCTTCCCAAGGGTACCCAAGGGGCCATCTTTGTCACTGAGGCCACTCCCAACTACTACTTTGCTCTTGGTGAAAGGTGAGCTGTTACTGCATGTTCAGCCTCTATCTGCCGGGGCTCTGGAGCTTACACCGAGCCAGGGGAGCAGAGGGAGGAGAAGGGGTGGGACAGTATCTTGCTGCCCAGAGGAGGGAACACCGTGGCACTCACCACCTCACTTACAGAGCGAAGCAGCGACTTCTAGGTCTGCTCCTCAAAATTCAGAAGGGCACGGTTGTGGCCAAGGAGCAAAGTAAGTGGAAACTTTTCCCTCTCCGTACAGCAGTGGCTATCATCCAACTCCTTCAACCTGTTCACACCACCACCACTTTTCCAAGCTCCTTTGCATGTCCAATCCCTTCCCTTCCTCTAGGATCTTTCTGTCTTTCTGCTCTTCCCCCAGAGAGATCCCAGAACCAATTTCCTCCTGCCTGGCCAGGTTTCCACCTACTCAGAGTTTGCAGGATACATCTGAGCAGAAACTCTAACCCTGGTGATCTCTTTACTCTCTGCCTGGATTTTAGCCTGGGAAGCCCAGAAAACAAATTCTGAGTTGCGTTAAACTGGAGGAACTGGGCTTATGTGCATGTGTTGTTCTTGCAGTCTGCTCTGTCACCCGGATTTCTGCCTCACCTGCTCCGCAGCCCCCAAGCGCCACGGTCCCTCAAGGATCCAGTCTGCAGGCCCTGTGCGCTCGGGTCCCTGCGCCCCACTTACCCTTGTGTCCGGCTTTCACAGTGAGCTTGGGGCTGCCTCCCGCGCGTTAGAGGGGCGCACTAGACCACTGGTGCTGGGGGAGTCCTGAGGCAGCGTCACACACTCTAGTTCCAGCCACCTCCGATCCAGCCCTCGCCCCGCAGTGCAGTTATGAAGGCGGCCGTCGCGGGAAGGAGGGAGCGAGTGAGTGAGCCGGCGGGTGAGCGCAGGGACAAGGGGCGGGGCAGGGGCGGGGCAGAGGACACGCCTATTCCAGTTCCAGGGCACTTCAAGCTGTTATGAAAATAAAGTCACCATGCCAGGGAATGAACTAAAACCTCTGACGTCAGAAGCACAGTCGCTCCCGGGTATGGCAGGGGCCACGGTGGACCCGCTCCACCTCTGGCCTGTGGGCTGTCACCTGCTGGGGGAAGCCACGCCCTCTCCCCGCTGGCACTCTGGTCCCCAGAGCAAGAAAAAGCCAGCTAGATCCTAGAAGCTGCTTTGCTGATCTCCGCGGGATGGCCGCAGGACGGGCCGGGCTCTCTCCACTTTCCCCTACCTTATCTTTTCTGTCCATGCTCCGGGTACAGGGTGGGCAAATAGAAGAGGTGACCACCAGCTCCCAGCCAAAGCCAGGTAAAAGCCGAGAAGTTCCCGACCTGCTCCAGAGTTATCTCAGCAAAGCCACTTGTTGCAAATGCGGTCAGATCAATCTCTTATCTCTGCACTAATTCCCCTAAGGCTTGACAATGCATGTTAATAGGAGTGGGGCGCCAGATAAAATTATGAACTAAAGGAATTTCCCTTTGGTGTCTGTTCCCCCTTCCTCTTCGCGCAGCCCACTCCTCTACTTTTATCAAGCCAATTCCCTAAAACTTGCTTTTGTTTACTTGTCAGACAGTCCTGGAGTAGCTGTTCCTAGGTGTGAGGGTCCGGCTAGGTTTTATCCTGCTGCCTCATGGGAAGAAGGGGAAATCATGAATTTAAGGTGACGATCGGCGCACCTGCTACACTAACCTGCTTCTCTGCACCACAATTAATGAGGAAAGGTCTAGGGCTACACAGATTTCTTCCCAGTTTAAAGTGCTTTTGAAACGTGACACCTCACACATGCACGAGGCCCTGGATTCAATCTCCAGCACCAAAACAAAGCAATGTGACTCTTTGGAGACTACTTCTCCACCTATACTAGGTTTTTATTTCACTCAAGAAACCACAGCCATTGCCTTAAGTCTTGAATGTTTCCCTTGAGGCCTGCAGGCCAGGGAGCTCCAAGTCCACCTGCTCCACTTCAGGGATCCCGAGTGTATGAGCAAGGAGGGGTTACCACGAACAACAGCGGAGCTTTGGTTATGCTCTGCACCTCAGCCATCTCGTCTGTTAAAGGAGGAGTTTGAACTAGACCACCTCTGTACACAAGAACTATAATCAAGCCACAGATGCAAGGTTACATTTTCTAGCAGCCACATTAAAAGAAATAAGAAAAAGCCAGGTGTGACAGTGCAGGCCTATGATACACAACACTCTGGAAAGCTAAGGAAGGAAGATAGTGTTATAACCCAGCCCCAGCAATTTAGTGACTTTGCAAAATCCCTGGGTTCAGTAAGGGGATAGCGAGGGTGGGAGATTGGCAATACTGAGGAGAACACCAGGGCATTCCTGCTGAACTATAGCCCCAGCCCTTTAATTTATTTTATTTTATCTTATTTTATTTTAAATTTTGAAACAGGGTCTCATTAATTCCCTAAGTTGCCCAGGCTGGTCTTGAATTTATGACCCTCCTGCCTCAGTTCCCCAGAGTGCTGGAATTACAGGTTTGTGCCACCACACCTAGTTTATTATAATCATGTATTTCCTTTAAACTAAAAGATCCCTGTGTTATTTACTCTTCTCATTGCTGAAACAAAATACCCAACACCTACAAGTTAAGGGAGGAAAGGTTTATTTAGTTCACAGTTTATAGAGGTTTTAGTCCATCATCAACTGGCTCCAAGGCAGGGTGGCAATGCAGAGGGGCATCACAGGGGAAAAACAGTTCATGGTGGGCAGAAGGTAGCAAAGCAAACAAGGGGCAACCACAGATTTTTCTATCACTTATGTCTTATCCAGGCTTCTTAGGGCAGCTAGCACTCACATTCTTGATCCTAACACCCCTGAACCTAGCATTGCACCATAAATTAATTCCAGCATCACAAATTCTAGATCCAGCCACCTCTGAAAAAGTTCCACCTAGGACAGCATGGGGCTTTAAGGGGACATCTAGACACATGCTATAACATGATCATTTCAACATACAATCAATATTTTTAAATAGTATGGAACTGTTTTTGCATTATTTTGTGAAACCATGTCCTCAAAAACCAATTAGCCAGGCATGGTGGCGAACACCTATAATCCCAGAACTCAGGAGGCTGAAGTAGGAGTATCACTGTGAGTTCAAAGCCACCTGGGCTACAAAGTGAGCTCAAGACTGAACTGCATAAGGAGACCCTGTCTCAAAAATATTTTTTAAAAAATCCAGTGATTATTTTATACATATAGAGCAGGTCAATTTGGGCCAGCTGAATGTCAAGCACTCAGAAGGCCTGTGTGTCTAGTGCCTGCCACACTGGACAGCTCAGGGCTAGTTGTCCCTGAGGGCTCTTTAGCTCTGACTTTTTTGGATCTGAATCACCATGTATAGGGCGAGGTTCATGACATCACACAAAAGACATCAAGTGTAAGGAGAAAACAAAAGCAAAGGGAACATGACTTTTGGGATTTCTTCTTCATCCCCACACTTCCTCCTCAGGATAAGAAATTCGGGAAAGCTGGTAAGAGCACGATGAGCATGTTTTATGTTCCCAGTTAACCGTTACTGCCTGGGTGGGATGCAGCTGTCTCGTCTGAGGGTGTGTGAGAGAGAGCTGGTGTGGGATGCTCACTCAGAAACCACTATCTTTGGTCATTATTCTTCACTTTGCCCTTCACTTTGGATATCCACCTTGTTCTCTTAGTATGCTCTCCCCTATTCTTCTTCCAGCCTCTTTCTCTCTTCCTATCCCTTTATGAATGCATCAGCTCAGCACAAAGCCAGGACTAGGATCAGGCCAGCACACACAGCTCAAGTAAGTGCCACACAGCCCTAGTATGGAATGGACACCTCCTTAAAACTGAGCCCTGCTGCTGGGTGTAGCAGCACATGCCTGTAACGCCAGCACTCAGGAGGGAGGCTGAAGCAAGAGGGTCACCATGAGTTCAGAGTCAACCTGGGCTATATAGTGAGTTCAAGGCCAGCCTGGGCTTCATAGTGAAACCTTGTCTCAAAACACACACACACACACACACAGTGACAAGAAAAACAACAAAAAACTGAGCCCTGGGCCTCTTGCTTCCCTCTCCTAGGTCAAGCCCTGTACATGAATTCATGAGGGTGGCTGGTTGGGAGGCAAGGTGGAGGCAAGGTAGAGCAGAACAGTGGAGTGATTTCAAGATGCCTTGAGGGGAGGGAAGTTGTAGATGAGACCTCTGATTTCCCAAGTCTCTCATCCTCTTAAGATGGCCTGGAGGGTCTGCTATGGCTTGAGTGTGGGTCCTGAAGCTCCATGTGTTGGAAGCCAAGTCCCCACATGGTGCTGCTGAGAAGTGGAGGAACCTTGAAGCGATGGGGCCCACTGGGAATTCACTGGGGACCCTGCCCTTGGGAAGATTAAGATGGTTTTCCTGCACCCCCCAGCAGCTCCTAGGAAAGGGTAGTTATGAAAGAAGCAAGCCTGGACCTGCCTTCTCTCTCCTTCCTCATTCAAGATGTAATCACTGTTGCCATCCACCATGAAGCAGAGCAGTTGAGAGCCTGAGACCCTTATAAAGAGCCTGTGTAAGCTGTGTGGATGATCAACCTCCAGAACCAGGAGCTAAATAAGCTTCTTTTCCTTATAAAGTGTCACATCCAGCAAAGCTCTCAAAAACTCCTTGGGGAGGACTCTGAAGCAATGAAGGCAAGAGTGAAAATGCAGAAAGCTGAGGTCGGGTAGAGTCTCTTGCAGTGGAAAAAGGAAGCCACCTGAAGACTGTCACGTGTTCATTTACACACTGGCCAGGTCTACGTCAGGGGAAAGTGCTCTGCCTAGCAATTTGTTTGCCTAGCTCACCCTTAACGTCTTGTGTTCTTGGTGCTGGATCACCTTGTTCACCTGGCTCACTTTGGGCGCCCCATGTTCTCGGGGCTGGCCTTGCTTCAGCCCCCCATGTGTGCTCCATCTCCAGCTTTAACTGCTCCCCACAATACAGTTAGCCTATGTCAGGCATTTTAGTTACAGTAACAAAATGCTGATGAATTCAGAACCCTTGGAAATCAATTAAAGAAATAGTATAAAGAGAGGCTAGAGAGTCAGGCTTTACCTGATTCTTGTTATACTTTTTGTGTAGTACCTGGTAACAGGTAGCATTGTTGACCAACCAGAAGGAAACATCATCTGGAAATGAGGAGAGAAACAGAGGCCCATAATAAAAGTGCCTTGTTCGCCCCAAAAGAGAGGTTGGTCTGAGCCTGGAGGAGCCCCTCCTTCTGCCACAAGGCCAACAAAGGGTCTTATGTTCCACGGGGATGGGCCTGGCTCTATCTTGGTCTGGGTGACCCAATACCCAGTCTCTGATGTCACCTCCCTTACTGATCCCCCCCACCACCAACCATCACCACTGTGGCCCCCTGCTGGCTGCAGGAAGTCAGACAGGTTGGCAGATCTCCTGATACTGGAATACTGGGGTCGTGTCCCACGGTGATGAAGAATGAAACCATGGATGGAGGAGGTAAGGATATTTACAAGCATATTTATATAACAGACATAATGGCAAGAAAATAAAAGACATAAAAGCAAGGGAGTAGAGCTCCCACTAGCCAGGAGGGGTTCCTGAGTAGGATACTCAAGAAGGCTCTTAGTCTAGGAGCTTTTAGAGAGTTTAGAAGAGAGGAGCTTGAGCCGTCGTGTAAGAATATAATCTCTAACCTATTGGAGACTCCAGACTCCTCAAGATCCAATCTATGCAGTGTTCATTCAGTGCCACACAGGATCTTTGTACTTGACCATGGCCTGGGGAGTCCCTGACAGCCGAAGCACACTGGTAGATGGTTCTCTGGGATCCTGGGGGGCTCGTGACTCAGCAGACTCCATTCTGTGCCTACTGCCCTTACTCCCTAAGAGAATCTTCCTTCCTGCCTCACTGCCATCTCCCAGTTCCACCACACTGGGACCAACCTGAGTCATTTGCCAATGATGTCTCAGAATCTGGGGCCACAGAACCTCAAGCCTGTCCTCTTTTCTCCTTTCACTGCCTCTGCCTCTCTCTCTCTCCTCCTCTTCCTCATTCCTCGGAATTAAACCCAAGGTCTTGCATATCCTAGACAAATGTTCTACCACTGAGCTATATATCCAGCCTATTCTACTCTATTCTATTTTATTCTATTCTATTTTGAGTGACAGGATCTCACTAAACTGCCAAACTGACCTTAAACTTGCAATCCTCCTGCCTCAGCCTCCTGAGTAGCTGGGTCTACAGGCATGTGCCGCCACACCCAGCTTATCTCTTTACTTCTTAAGCAAGATAGAAGGTGCTACCTGTCCCTCTCCCTGAGGGGGACTCAACTCTCATTGAAAAATCTCTTGAGTTGACAGGAGAAAAGCACAGAGGAATCACATTTCTTCAGGTTCTTCCTCTTTGGAAACTGCTGTAGTCAGTGAGCCATGACCCCTGTCATACTCCCGCTAACAGAAGTTCTTTCCTTCAATCACTACACAATACAGGAAGCATTTGAGAGCCAACCTCGAACCAGGCATTGTAGGGAATGTCAGAGAAGCATGAAAAAGACCCCATTTGCTCTCCATGCTCTGTGGGGAATTTTTGTTTGTTTAGTCATTCAGCAGCTACAGATGATCTTCTGTGGACTTGAGCAGGGAATCTTTAAGAAGCTCAGATGGGGAGCTTCTTACAATCCAGCAAAAGCCAGTGTATTGCGTTAGACATGACATCAAAGGAGTGCACAAGGACCAGAGCCACAGTCAAGACTTCCTGTGGTGGTTAGGGAAGACCCCACCAAGAAGGGAGGCCTAAAGGATGAGCAAGAGTTTTTGAGATGCAGAAGGGAAACATGGTAAAGAATAGGAAGGGTCTCCTGGTCAGAAGGAGCCGGTCTGCAAAAGCTCAGAGGCAGGGAACAGCTGTGACCATTGATAAAGTGCAAGTACCAAGCATAAGCAGTGAGAGAGAAAGGTGGACGAGTAGACTGTGGCCAGCTTGAGTTTGAGGTCCCAGACTCACCTTAGAGACAGATTGGCATTGAGGCCAGGGGCAAGGGACCATCATGATGTGATGTGCAAGGTGGTGAGCGACTCTAATGACCCTAAAGTCAATCGCTGGTGTTTTGAGCAGGGCACAGTGCCCACAACCATATCCCACACTCTCAGGAGGCTAAGGAGGATCACTGGGACCTCAGAGTTTGAGGCCAGCCTGGACGACACAGTGAGAACTCATCTAAATAAATAAACTCATTATCCAATTAATTCTTTAAAATAGCTGACATCTTTTCAGTAAGGAGACACAGAGCTGGGCATGGTGTGACACTCACACTCCAGAAGCTGAGGCAGGAGGACAAGTTTGAGGCCAGCCCGAGCTACATATGTAGTGAGACCCTCTCTCTAAACAACCAAAACAAAGGATACACAGACACAGAGGAGACAGACACACAGAGAAGAAAGCTGTGAGCAGACAGGGACTAAAGTTTTGCTGCCTCAAGCCAGGGGACACCAAGGACAGTGACAACCACTGCCAGGGCGGAGACAGACACAGGTTGCTTCTCTACAGAGGTGCAGGACAGCTTGTACACACCTCACCTGCACACTGACAGCCTCCACAATGCTTGAGGGAGTGAGCTCCTGTAGTTTTTAGCCATTCAGGTTGTCATACTATACTTTGTGGTGGTGGCTATCTTACCAAGCCAGTATCTGCCTTCCAAAACATTTGCATCCATGCCAACCTAAGCAGGTTATGGGAACTGGTCAAAAGAGCCCACCTCGCCCTGTAGGAGTCTCTAGAGCTTCCTCTCCAAGCAGCCTCAGTTCAGAGCCCTGACCTGTCCCAGGCAGAAGGGAGAGGGGAGGAGGGCCCACAGAGATGACACTGGAAGCTCCGGAATGCAGTCTGCAGGGAGCCGGCCCTGTGGTCAGCACAGCAGCTGGCCGTCCACCAACTCTGCCTCTCTCCAGAGTCTCTTATCAGGCTATTTAAAAAATGCTCTGGTTACAGCTCCTACTTCCCCGCCTTTTCTGAGACTGACTTTGAAAGATTGTGCTCATTCCCAGGGTCTTAATTCCAAGGAAAGTTATTAACTGAAGTCTCCAGGCTGAAACCAAAGAGGCAGCATTTGTAACCCAAGGCTGGGTTCCAGAACCGAATGAAGTGCTGGGAGGAGTTCTGTGCTGTGAAACCCAGTGTAGCTGCAGGATTGTGCCCTTCCCACTTCTCAAACAAAGTGAAGCACCCACTAGATCTGCTCTGACTTCGCTGTCCCTCTCTGTTCTCAGGAAGTCCTGTGGTATCAGGAAAGTCCCAACATGTGCAGGGCCACTCTCATCTCAGCCACATTCTTTGTCTGGCCCCCCAAACCAGTCTGCTTTCCCAGTCTGTGTTGTTTCAAAGCCTTTTTTGCCATAATTAGAAAGACCTTGGACCTTGGAGTGAGGAAGAACTGGCTTGAATTTACTTTAGAGCTCACCCAATGGTCTATCTATTCCCTCATCAGAAATCAAGACATTCTTACTACTCAATTCGCAGGTGTTATGGTTTGAGTCTGGATGTTCCTCCAATGTCTCATGCAGTCATGGGGACAGGCTTCTAGAATTTGTGATTAACTCATGATCCAATGCTGGGACCATGAGTGCTATGCCCACTCTAGGGTGGGCAGCCTACATACACAGAAAGAGCCTTCTGTCTACACGCTTCCCTTTTTGCTCTTCCTGCTTTTGCCATCTTTTGTTGCCATGAACTATTACCCTCTGCTATGTGCCACTCTGCTTTGGAGCCAGCCAAGTATGGACTGAAACCTCCATGAAATGTGAGCTAAATAAACCTGTCTTAGTTACTTTTTACTCATCGCTGAGACAAAATACCTGATGCCCAAAGTTGGGAAAGGAAAGGCTTATTTCTTACAGTTTTTGGAGGTTTCAGTCCATCCTCAGTTGGCTCCAAGGCAGGGTGGCATGGCGGGGCCGCAGTTCATGGCAGCTGCAAACCGCAAGCGGAAACCGGCAAAAGAGAAAGACACCCTTCTTCCTGCCATTACATCACATCCTGGCTCCACCCCATAGGAGGGTGTAGCACTGACACCATCAATCCAAGCACTAGACAATGAACCAGTCACAAATATACAATGCAAATACATGAGGCCTGGGGGCCACCGACATAAACCATGACAAAACCCTTCCTTCCCTAATTTTGAGTACCAGGTACTTTGTCTCAGCAGTGAGAGCACAGTAACCAAGACAAAATGGTTGTAGTGAAGATCAAATACAGTTTCATCCAGCATGTGGGAGATCTTCAGGAATGTTCACTCGCTCACTCTTAGATTCCTGGCACTGAAGGCAGGAAGGTAAATTTTGGGGTCTGTACACCAAAAACAAGCAATAGAGCTGGTAAATTACTCTTTTAGCATCATACCTTTGTCAGGCTCAGATATGCCTGTATATGTACAGCCCACCAAAAAAAACTCATTCATACTAAAGTATTAAATGACTGAAAGAATTACCTCTTATCCCTTCCAGGGGTATTCAGTATTAAAAGAAAAGGCTGTTAAACTGCATATGGAAGTGCATGCTTATAGTCCCAAAACTCTGAGAGACTGGCAGAAGGACTGCCCAAGCAAGCACAGCCTGGGGAATTTAGAGATTTAGCAAGACCCTGTCTCAAAATAAAACATAAAATAAGAGTTAGTTAGATATATAACTCAGTACAAAGACCCTGAGTTCAATCCCCAGCACTGCAAAAGTGGGGTTGGGGTGGGGCCTGTTATTCCCATTGAACAATAAAAAGAGAATGAACTATTGATATGCAGTGCAACATGGATGGTTCTCAAACCACTGGGCTAGATAAGAAAATAACAAGGTGTGCACTATTTGCATCCAGTTATATAAAATCCTAGAACAGGCAGTTCATCTATGATGGCAGAAAACAAATCAGTGGTTTTCTGAGGTCACAAGTAGGGGCTGAGGACTTACGTCAGAGGGGCACAAGAAACTTCTGGGTGTGATGGGCATGTTCAATACCTTCACTGTGGTGCACGTCACACAGCTGTATTTGTCAAAACCCAACAAATAGTATCCTTAAAATGGGTGAATTTTGTTGTACATAAATTATACATCAATATTGTATATTTTGGTTCAATTTTCACAGTAATGGAGATTGAACTGAGGGATTGTGAATTACATCCTCAGCCCTCTTAATTTGTTTATCTTAAAACAGGGTCTCATAAGTTGCCCAGGCTGGGCTCAGACTTGCAATTCTCCTGCCTCAGCCTCCCCAGCAGCTGGGATTACAGATGTGCACCACCATACCAAGCAATTAAGCTGATTTTTTAAAAAAGGCCTTTTAAAGTGTCTAATACTTAATATCCCAAAAATTCATCATAAGAATAGAATTCTAGTTCGATCCCCAGTACAAAAAAAAGAAAGAAAGAAAGAAAGAAAGAAAGAAAGAAAGAAAGAAAGAAAAAAAAGAAAAGAATAGAATAGAATAGAATAGAATAGAATAGAATAGAATAGAATAGAATAGAGAATAGAATTCTAAGGAAGCTGGAGAATGATAGAAACAGGCCAGGAGAGCATTTCAGGAGAAAGTTCTGGTCTGAAAATTATCTGGTATCCTTTCCAGGCGTAAGAAGCTATTTTGGAAATGTGGTTTGGACACCTGAATATTTAGGATTCTGTGATTACTCATACACCTGTTTGTTCTTCACTCTGCGGTTCAAGATTAGAATATTTATTCATTCAACAAATGCTCACATAATTAAATTGATATCTCTAAGTGTCAGGCCCTAGCCCAGGGCTCTGTGGACTGCACCTGTGCATGCCAGGCAGGAGGACTGAGGAGCTGGACGCAAAAGGGAGGAGAGGCAGTGGGCGAGGGGAGTGGAGAAGAGGCCTTGTCAGTCACGGGAGGCCTTTGCTTTTCCTCCTTGGGCAGCAGCAGCCACTGGAGGGTGGGGAATGACATGGCGGTTCTTTGGTTTTAAATTTTCACGGGCACACGTTTGCGGTACAAAATGATTCCATTCCTCGTGGAGTTGGTCGGTGGACACAACACATCCTCCTCCTTTTTACTTCCCCTTGCCCTCCCTTAACTTGACAGTTCTCCACAAACGGGCTTGTTTGACTCTGGACCCCAGGGGAACTTGGCCTTGGTTTTCACCTAACTTAGCTGAGGAGCCCTGAGGGGAGATGGTGACTACCTTCTTTTCCTGAACCTGCCTTTGCATCTCCTGCTGGAGGGTGAGAGGGATGAAGAGGAAGTTAAGCTGAGGGGAAAGTACAGCTAGCCCAGCCTGTCCCTCAGAGGTCAACAAAGGACCTGCGAGGCTAGGGTCTGGTGGCAGCGAGGAGCAGGTGTGGCTTCTTCCAGGAGATGGTGGCTCGGGTGGCTCTTCCGTCTCAAGGGCCAGGCATACAGGAGTCTGAGGCCCTGGGCTGGGTCGAGGTGAGCCCCTCACCCACTCACCACCTTGCCCAGGAATGACTGCTTCTGACATCAGAGGCTCTGGTTCCTTCCCTGGTGCGGTGACTTTATTTTCATAACAGCATGAAAGGCTTATTTGAAGAAAGCAGAGAAAAGCAGCCAGAATCTGAATCATTTTAAAAATGAAGTCAGCAATTTGTTAATGGGTTGAATGTTGAATATGAAACAGAAAAAAAAAAAAAGAGTCAGGGGAAATCCCAAGGCTCTGGGGGGATTTGATACAATTGAAAAGAAAATTGTTTTTGTTACATTTGTTATTAAGAAACAAGCCAGGCTGCCTGGCATGCGCCAGGAGTTTGAGCCCAACCTAGCAAAACTCTGTCTCAATATAAAAAGCAAAAAGAGCTGAGGATATAGGCCAGAGAAAGACCATGTCTAATTCTTTAGACCACCACCCCTCCAAAAAGGAAGGAAAGAAACAGTGAGGACCCTTATCACAAAATTCTTTTTAAATTAAATAACCCCGTTTTCACAATAAAAACAGACATATGAGCTTCCAGTTTTGATGACACACACTCAAAGTGTAAGAGGCAGTTATGAAGGTAGAGAGACTTCAATATCAAAATTTCCAGGACATTTGAAAGACTCATGGGAGTCTGTTGTGGAGAGAATATTTGAAGTTAGATGATCACATTAAGAATTAGAACTTCCTGCTTTCCCAATTGAGTTAGAAAACTGCTTTCTCATAGATTTTCTTTCTTGTTTCACGGGCGAGTCACTGGATGGACTTGGATATTTTCTTGATGAAGCAGGACTTTGATGTCACGTGACATAGCAAAGTATAAAAATGAACATGGGTTTGCCAGTCCATAGAGAAATTTGGAATAAATCACTTTGCAAGGACAAATGGTAATTTTCCATCATGTTCTTTTTTGTTTTCAGGCAGGGTCCCCCTGTGTAGTTCAGGCTGGTCTTGAACTCACTATGTAGCCCAAGCTGGCCTTGAACTTGCTGCAATTCTCCTACCTCAGCCTCCTAAGTGCTGGAATTCAGATCCACACCACTATGCCTAGTTTCCATTTGTTCTCTGCTGTTCCATCTTCCAAGATCTGAAGAAACAGATGAGTTTTGGGTTTGATTTGGCTTTCCCATGACTGTCCACAAGTGATGATCCATTTAGATTACAATTGAGAATCACCAATTCCTTCCCAATATTTATCTCCCAGCAAATAAGATTATGTGAGAAGAAGGAAAGTATTTCTACTTGCACTGCCTGGGGAGTCTTAAATTTGGAAGGCAGGGAGCATCTTCGCTTCTGAACTTGTTTTCCAGTAGATTTGTTCTCCAAGTGCCCCAGATTTCCCTCAGTCCCTTAATGACTGGGCTACAATTTATCAGGGAAAAAAGTTAACTTGTCCAACATCTTTACTGGAACCCAGAAAAAAATTCCTAGATAGGAATAGGAAAGATAGGAAAGTCAGTGTGTCACTCCTGTAATCCCAGCACTCTGGGATGTTGAGTTCCAGTCCAACCTGGCTAATCCAGTGACTTCATAAGACCTTTTCACAAAATAAAAATAGATTTTTTAAAAAGGGCTGGGCTGGGGATGTAGCTCGGTACAGAGGCTCTAGGTTCAATCCCCAGTACCAAAAAAAAAAAGAAGAAAGAAAGAAAGAAAGAAAGAAAGAAAGAAAGAAAGAAAGAAAGAAAGAAAGAAAGAAGAAAGAAAGAAAGAAAGAAAGAAAAAGAAGAAAGAAGAAAGAAGAAAAGAAAAGAAAAGAGAAAAGAAAAGAAAAGAGAAAAGAAAAGAGGAAAGAAAAACAGGTGGGATAAGAAAATCAATTTATAGTCCCCTGAATGTAGGGAAAATATTTGGCTTCCAATATAGACTGTCTTGAAGTTTTCACGTTGGTTTTTGGAGTTGTTTGTTTGTCTTGAGACAGGATTATGTTTCATAGTACAAGTTGGCCTCCAAGTCAGTGTCTTACCCTGGTCATCCTCAGACTTGCATCCACCTGCTTCAGCTTCCACATATATACTACAGGTGTGTATCACTGTGCCAGATTTCTGAGGGGTTTTTTGGTTTGTTTAATAAAAAATACAGGGCCAGGGATATGGCTCAGCAGCACAGCGCCTGCCTGGCAAGTGTGAGGTTGTGAATTTGATTCCCAATACCAAAAATAAATAAATAAATAAATAAATAATAAATAAATACAATTTTGAAAATTAAAAATACAGTATGCTTTTTAATACAGCCTCTACCATGTTTTCAGAAGTAAGAATAAGGTACCTGAGGGAAGCAAAAAGTAAGAACCAATACTGACTGAGGCAGCACACCACTGTATGCTGGTTCCCCTTTATAGTGCAAATGGACAGAGGAGAGAAAGATACTCCTGCATTCTCTCTCAAGCTTGTATAAACTCCACAGTGTGCCAGGTATGGGCAGCATGTCAGGGGAAACCAAGTCACTGAACAAAAGGCTGCACCTCCAGGTGTTCACCACATGCTTGTAATCCCAGCCACTCAGAAGGCTGTGGCGGAAGGGTAGAAAATTGGAGGCAAGCTTCAGCAATTTATCGAATCCCAGTCTCAAAATATAAAAAAGTTGGAGGGTGTAGCTCAGTGGTAGAGCACTTGCCTAGCATGCACAAGGCCCTGGATTCAATGCACAGCCCTGAAAGAAAAGGGGACTGGGGTTGCACCTCAATCAGCAAACCGAATCAAGTGTGCTCAGTCTTCCTACCTTGCACCACCTGTTCCCCTGGTGGTGGCGTCTGTTCAGTGTGTTAGTCGGGACCCCCAGGATCACAGTCAGAAGACTTAGGGCTGGTGTCCCGCAAGGATGGGAGGAGAGGGGGCCTAGGACTGTTTTCCAGTCCCCCAGCCACATCTGATTCTGGTTCCATCCTTGTCCCAGAGATGGCCCAACTGCACCAGTAGACCGAGGAGGGTACTGTCAGGTTAACTGGCTAATTCCAAGGATAAGAAGGGTGCAGACACTGAGCAGGTACTCAGGAAACACCCCAGTTTCCACAATCAGGGACACCTGCAGTGACAGTGCCTCAACAGCCCTGGCCTTGGCAGGCAGGCAGCAGAACAAGGGCACAACTGGGCCCTTGTCCACCTGCCAACTGTTTCCTTTTTTTCCTGCGCTGCCCCAAACCACAACTGCTGAAAACCACTTTTCAAGAAGCAGGCAGGTGTGGCGTTGGGAGGGACCCATGTCAACAGGCACAGACAGAAGCAGGTATTGAAAAGAGAAGACTTTTGAAAGGGAAGTGGGCTAAAAAAGGAAGGCCCCACATATTTCTGAGCCTGACAACTTGATTTCCCATCACAAGGATTGTCCTAAATCCCATGAAAGAAAACCAGAACTGAGACCCATGGGGATTTTATTTTTCCACTCCAAAAATATGGCTCTTTCCCCACAAAACAATAACACTCTGTGTGTGTTTGTGCATATGTGTCTGTGTGTGTGTGTGTGTGTGTGTGTGTGTGCATGCGTATGTGTGGAAAAGGACAATGCTGAGTAGTTTCCAAAAGCCTTTCTTCACTGTGTCCTGTGTAACTCTCACAGCATAGGTATGAGATGCCAGCACATCCATGTGCACCGGGAGCCCTGAGCTAGCTGAGCATGAATGCTGATTACATTCATTCTTTAGCTATGTGACCTTAGACCAGCTACTTAACCTCCTTATAACTCAGTTTCCTTATCTGCGAATGGAAATAACACTACTTGCTTTGCTTTTCAAACAGCTGAGTAATTGTTTTGGGCAGAGGGATACTTAGCATGGTATCTGCCTAGGATGTGGCTTCACTAACTGGTAGCACTAGGCAGGGTTGAGCATTATAAGAGAGAATTAAGATCAGTGAAGTTTAGAGAGACCAAGTGACCTGTCGCAGGTCCCAGTTCTGGTTGTCTAGAGCCAGACTGGGGCTCAGGTCTCCAACTCCTGTTCCAGGCATCCAGCCAGGCACTCTGTCACCCTAATTCCCACTTCATTACCTATCTATAGGTAACATTTTAGATAGCAAGGTGCCGTCTGCATTTTTTAGTCTCAGTTGTACTCCCACCCCCAAATTCCCCCTCCCAAAAAAAGGTAAAAAAGAGAGAAAAGATGCTGCAGGGTATCTCAGAGACCACCAAGACTCCCTGCTTTCTGTAGCACAGGGTTCATGACCTGGTGCTGTGGACTGATTGTGTCCCCCTAAAATTTATATGTTGAAGCCTCAGCCTAATGTAATGGCATTAAGAGGTTATTAGGTTCAGATAAAGTCACAAAGATAGAGTCTCCATGAAAGGATAAGTGCCCGTATGAAGAGACACCAGAAGGCTTCTCTATCTCTTCCTCCATCCCTCTCTCTCTCTCTGTCTCTCTGTCTCTCTATCTCTCTGTCTCTCTGTCTCTCTCTGACACACACACTTGCACCCACACACATACACACACATCCTTTTCCTACCCAAAGAAAAATTCATATGCATCCACAACAAGATGACGGCAGTTTTTGAGCCAGGAAGAATCCTTTCCAGAACCCTGCTATCTCGGCACCATGATTATGGACCCCTAGCCCCCAGAACTGTGAGAAAATAAATGTCACCCACTGCATGACATCTTACCATTCCAGCTCTAGAAGACTAAAACACTTGGTCTATAGACACCTCCCCACTACTCGCCCCCCCCAAACAAACCGGAGCCCCAAAATGAGCCTCAAGTTGAGAAACCCTCTCTAGTGTCAGAAATATGTGTGCAACTTCCTTGAGAAAACATCCTCAGCTTTCATCACATTCTCAAAGGAATCCTTGGAAAGACAAAATGTTAGAACCACCCCGAACCTGTCGCTCTTCACATTTGTACTTGCCAGCATAGCTCATGTTTTCCCCAAGAGGCATGTCTGACTCTTGTTGTTAGGTGCATGCTCTGCATTACAGGAGACAGAGGCTATGGTAGCAACATGCCAGCAATGGGCTGAGAAAGACAGGGTTTGTTAAAGCAAGTATTTCCCTACTTTGGCACTTCGTTTGAAGTCTACTTGCTTGCTACAAAGAAAATATATCATCAGATGGCAGGATTTTTTTCTCACTAATTTGCAGCATGGGCTTGTCATCAGAAGGAATAGATTTTTTCTAACCAACTTAGTTTATACATAAAGTAGATGTCCCGGTCTTCCTTTATACAGATAAAGAAACTAAGGCTTCAAGAGGTAGGTAAGTAACTGCTGGGTATGGTGATGCGCCCCTATACTCCGGGCACTCTAGGAGGCTTAGACTAGAGGATTGCAAGTTCGAGCCCAGCCTGGGCAATTTCGCAAGATCCTTTCTTAAAAAATAAAATGGCTGGGGATGCAGCTCGGTAGAAGGCTGTGGATTTAATCCCTCATAAGAAAGAAAAAGGGGTGCAGCTCCCACCCAGTTCAGCCCCCACCTGCAAGACTAAGCCGTCTTCCACGGGATCTTTCTCCCCCATGAGGCCCTCTGGCCTGCTTGTGCCTGGCTTTGCAGTGTCA
>PVJX010020988.1:0-32434 GCA_004027295.1 Dolichotis patagonum
GGGTAAAATTAAACACAACAAAACAGAACACAAGAAAGCAATGTAAGAGACATAAATTTCAAAGCAAGACAATCAGAAATCTTCACTATCTATCATATTGTCTCTTGTTTTCTTCCAAATAGTTGTCCATATCTTCACATACAGTGAATTTACATGAAACAATATAGTATAGAACTTATCTGAACAGGATGAGGAAGGCGTTTTAGGTCTTCAGGATCAGACAGTAGGGAAGTCAACAATGGCTGTCATGGTGTCTCTCATTCTCTTCAAAATAGCTGTCCCTACCTCCATATATGTTGAAATTAAACAAAACAGGCTAAAATCACTCTGAACAAAGAATAATAACATTCCTGGATTTCACATCATGATGCTACAGAATCAGCACTGAGTCCTGTATCTTTTTCTTCAACACAGTTGTTCATTTCATCATGCATTATATAATCAGTTCTCATAAACTGTTTATAGTTTCTATGCATGCATGAGTTTCTATATGTATTTCTATCCTTTCTGTATTAGAGGGAAAAACAAAACATAGCAAGACAAAACAAAACAAATTCCTATAAAAACATGAAATGAAAAAGTCATGTGAAACCACAGTACAAGGTGATCCACAATGGTTACTGTGTTGTCTCTTGTTATCTTCAGTAGAATTGTCCATATCATCAGGCATAGTATAATTGAATATGGCAGTACAGAACAATATTAATAAAAACAAAACATTGGAGACATTATAAGATTTCAAAAGCAGGTAATAATCAAACCAGAGTGGGTATCCTAGTGAATCTTGTCATCTTCAGTGTAGTTGCCTATACTTGCAGACTCGATACTATCAATCATAACAGATTTGAATAAAATCAATACAAAACAGCAATCTAATGAACCAGATTCAACTAAGATCAGTCATGATAAAACAGTGTAAGTTATACAGGGCTTCAGATTAAGTTAGCAGGAAATTAAGGATGATTACTGTACTATATCTTGTTATTTTTAGGATATCTGTCTGTGCCCTCAAATCTAGTACAAGTAGACAAACTGGCACAGAATATAATCCATCTAAACAGAGCAGTGTGAGTAATGTGGGTTTTAAATACTGATTTATTATTAACAATATCCTCTGCCTTCTTTTTCTAGACTATTCCTCTCCTTTCACTCCCACAGGGTGCTGTGCATTTTGGGTCCCACAAACTCCCTCAGTTTTTAGGTTGGGGGGCAACCTGATATTTACCTAAGTGGTCCCAAATCTTTACACTCCTGAACTTGATCTCAAGTTGTATTCCTTTATCTACAAAAACCTTAAGGTTTTCCTTTGTTATGACTGAGTAATTCTCTACTGCACGTAAGTGTACTGTCTTTCTAACCTACTTTCAGGTGCTGGTCAAGTTGCCCCTATTTCTTTCTGGTTCCCTGTCACATAGAGCATTGTTTTCTCATATTTGATTTTCAGTCCATAAGCCCTTTTTCAGGTTAATTATATTTCCTATACATAGCATGTCGGTGGACCTACCTCCTGATCTACACTGCTCATGTTTGTTTTTTTTTTTTAAGTGCATCAAGGCCATCTATGTTAGAGATTATAGCCAACCTTCTCTGCCTCATTTCTGCTATGCTACTTTTCTGCCATTGGTTGTCTACTTTTCTCCTTAACTCCACTGTCTGGCCCATTCATTGAGGCCTCCTTGCCACTGTTCCTGAAATCATGGTATTTTTTTCTCTCTCTCTAGAATGTATTTTTTGTAGGATTGGATTGCCTGTCACAAATTCCCCCAGCTCCTTTTTGTCATGGAAGCATCTTGTTTCTCCATTAATTTTGATAGACAATTTTGCAGGGTACATCAATCTGGGTTGGAGGTTATTTTCTTTCAGGGCTTGGAATACTTTGCTCCAAGCTCTTCTTGATTTGATAGTCTGTGTTGAGAAGTCTGCTGTTATTTTGATGGGTTTTCTTTTATAGGTGACCTGTTTCTTTTCTCTGGTGGCTTTTAATATTCTGTTCTTATATTGAATTTCTGGAATCTTGATTATTATATGTCTGGGTGTAGCTCTGTTTTGGTTGTAGGTGGCTGGAATTCTATATGCCTCAAACATTTGAATATCATTTCATTTTTCTATGCTTTGGAAGTTTTCCTTAAATATTTCTGTGGATAGCCTTTGTATTTCCTTTGTTTTTACTCCTGCTTCTTCACTCACATTTCTTATTCTTAAGTTATAGTTCCTCTTGTCATCTTCTAGCTGTTGTATTATTACTGCTTGTTTCCTTGTTATTTTTAAGAGATCTTTCCTTTCATGATCACCCATTGCAAACCTGTCTGCAAGTTTTGATAGTCTATCCTTACTTTCTTTGAAGCAGTTTTGCCAGCTTTCAATGAAGTTTTTAATTTCCTGGTAATCTCTTTGAATCTGCTTCATGTATGCTAGGTTTTCTTTATATTCTTCTTTTAATGATTCTCTCTTTTTTTGTGTTCCTCCATTCTTTGTCTGTATCTTCTTGAGAGATGCTTAGCATTTATTTTATTAATCTACTTATATCTTGCTTTACTTGAATTAATATATCATTTTTGAGCTCATCTATGAGCTCCCAAAGATATCTCTTTATGTCCACTGATGTGGTGTCCGATATTGCATGTTTGCTGCCCTCAATCTCTTTTGTATTTACCTCTCCTGGATCAATATTCTCAGGGTTGAGGGCTGGGGGCTTTTTCTTTTTTTTTCTCTTGTCATGTTTTTGATTTCTTCCATAAAAGTATAAAGTGGAGGTCTCAGCCCCTTTTTTTGGTTATGGTTCTTCTGGAGTGTGCTGATTAGGGAGATCCACCCTCTCCAGTTTGTTGTTGGTCATTGAGGTGCAAGCAGGGGGCATATGCTGGCCCCTCCCATCCAAGCCAGTCAACCTTCAGGGGCCTTCACCACGTTAGTGTGTGCTGTGTATATGGAATTGGTTTGGGACCACTTATTGGGTCTGGGTCAGAGGTGTGACCCAAGCCAACCAGATCCCACCAATCTGCTCTGGGGCGGGAACATCCAGTTGAAGTCATTGCCTTTCTAGTTCATGCCCATCCTGCTGGATTCCAATGTGTCATCCAGTTGGTCACCCCTTTCCTGTGGGAGGGTCTTATTCCCAGCACTCACCACGGGTTAATGTAGGTCCCTTGCAGGCTCCATTCTCTGTTGGGCTCACTGACGTCTGACTTCAGTGGGACCAAAGCTCTGGCGAGTTGCAGTGGTGCAAGTTCGGGTGGCTCTGGGAGTCATGGTGATGAGAGTTCAAGTGGCTCCAGCAAGAGTGCTGTGGCCACTAATCTTAGCTTCTCTAATGGTAGCCCTGGGACTGCATGTTTCATCAGCTCTTTTCCCTTTAGTTTCTTCCTGGGTTGAGAAGATCCATCTCCCTCTGTCCGGACCTCTCCAGGATGTTTTATTCCAGCCTCTGAGTTGTTTCTCTCAGGAAGGCTCTGTATCATGCTGCTTTATCTATTGGCCAAGGGACCTGCTCCTCCCCATGTTGCTAAATTCAAGAGACAATTCTTTGTTTCATCTCTGTCATCATAAGTGTAGCATTTTTTCACCTCCCTTTTGTCTTTTGCCTCATTCTTTTATTTTTTCATCTACTTCTTTACACCTTCCTTTGTGATTTCCACATTATTGTTTTACTGTTCTCTCTATGCCCTGCTCAGTACATGAGTTTCTCAATTTTTCTTCCTATAAATGCTATTGATATATGAATGACTTGTAAATTTTACAATTTAGTTATGTTTTTTATATCTTTCAACTTCTATACCCTACTAGGTATTTTTGTTGAGTAGTTCACAGGTATCTTCCATATGACATGTCCTAAACAGAGTCTTTATCTCCCTTAAATCTATGATTGTTTCCTACTCATCTTGATTTTATATGTAACTTATACATATAAATTTCATTAGATGTAACTTAGTCAGGGTGAAAAGTTAGGAGTAATCCATATTTCATGCTTAGCATGTCACCCCCCTTTTTCTTTTTCTTTATTATCCAACCATTTAACTTTTTCCTATTTCTAAAACTCAAATGGTCTTTAGTCATTCAAATATTTATGGGTATTGTAATACATGGAATGTCATTTCTTTCACACAGAAAACAGCCATTGGATGACCATTGAGAGGATAGATTTCAGATTTAAAATGCTCCACAGTACATAACTTGTGCCTGGTGTGGTCGCACATGCCTATAATCCTACCACCTGGGAGACTAAGGAAGGAGGATTGCTGTCAGTTTGAGGCCAGCCTGAATTACATAGTGAACCCCTGTCTCAAAGAGACCAAAAACAAAAACAAAATCCAAACCAAAATAAAACAAAAAAGACACACAACATAATTCCCATTTGTATCTCATAGTATATATTTGCATTGATTTTATTATATTATTTTAAAAACATTTGTATTATTATTTTGTTTTTAATTTATCTTGTAGTTCTGATGGCTGAATGCAGAGTCATTATACTGAAATATATATCTAGACATGTTTTGAATTTTTTTTAAATTTGGAGGTAGGGTCTTACCAAGTTACTTATGAGGGACTAAAAGTTTTGATACTCCTGCCTCCACATGTAACACCACCATACTTGCTCAGTAGTATTTTTAAATTTTTAATAATACTGTTAAGGTTTAGATCAGTAATGATCTTTGAAACTCTTATGTGATTACAGGAACGAAGGTGATTGGGTCATGGGAAGGTGCTATTAGGTGGTAGGTATCAAGCTCAACAAGTGGGTGACTGGAAATAGGACCTAAAAAGACATACAGTCCCTCACAGTTCCTTCTTTGTCTCTCAGGTTTTTGATTGCCATGAATTGAGCAGCTTTCCTCCATAACAGGCCCTTCAATGATGTCATTTCTATCTTGGAACCAGCTCATCGTGCACAAAAACTATTGAAACTGTGAGTCAAAATAAGCTTCACCTCCTTTAAGAATTGTGGGTGTCAGTTACTTTGTCCTAGTGATAAAGAAAGTGACTAAGACAGATTTTTGTAATAAAATAGTGGAATTTTTGATGGGGCTATAAAAAATTATGTAGTTTGGGAGAATTTTAGAAATCTTTAGAGATATAGGATAGAAAAGATCTAGAATACTATAATTTGAGGTTGATGGTAAATTCCAGTCAGAACTCAGCATGCCAGAATACGGATAGAAATGCAGACAGAAAAGACCAAGCTCAAGAGGTTTCCAACAGAACTGTGTGATACACCTTGACCAGTGACACCTGGAAAAATTGCTATATTTTGCTCATGTTTTGATACTTGGTAGTGGTCTGAGATTAAGGATCATGGAAAAATTAATCTGGTGGAGGAAATTTCATGGCAACCTAATATTTTGGGTGTACGTGGAATCTAATGATGACATTCAGCCCCATTTATAGTGAAAAAGAGGAGCAAGAATCCCATTTTAAAAGTTTTTAGTTTTGCCTACAAAACACTTGTAATTTTGGACAGAATAGAATTCGGTTGTTGAAAAGATTAGCAGTAAAAAGAAACCAACTGCTTTGCATCAGGACCATAGAAAAATGTCTTGAGGGCATCTCAGGAATTAGTAATACCCCACCTTGTCAGAATAAAAAATGAAAAGATGAAAAGACTTTGTTTTGAAAAGAGCTCCAGGTTACCCTGCTAAAGAAGAGTCACTTTTCCAGGATTCAGTTTATAGTGCTCAGGCAGTACCCATAGACCCCTGTATCTTTGATGTAAGGGAGCTAAGCTGACTTAGCATCATCCTTATAGTGCTGAGTCTCTGGTCATGCAAAATTCAATAACTGTAGGGTAAGGGAGACTTCCTCTCATTTAGAAAAATGGGAAACCTGGGAAGCAGTTTATAAAGATGTATCACTAAAGTCAAAACTGCAGCAAAGACCACAAGAAACTGGAGACACCAGCAACACTGAATATCTGCAGAGAAAATATGCAGTAAGTGATCAAAGCCATCCCAAAAGAAAGACCAGGAAGGTTGCAATAGGTAATGCCTTAGCATCATGACCACTGAAATATTTGGAGTTCACATCTTTCCAAAGCTTGCCCCAGGAGCAGAATATGGAGTGCTAAGATTTAATATTTGTCTTTTTGAATTTCAGTCTTATTTTGATCCCATTTTTTCCATTCCTTTATTTCTCCTGTATAAAGTGGAAATATTTACCATATATTACTCTACATCAGTGGTGTTTGAGATTCTTTTTGTTTTTATGGAGACTCATAATTATAGTTTGACATGTGTTTCAGAGGAGATTCTGGACTTAGATTTCTCATCAATACTGGAAGTACTAAAACTTTGGCACCTCTTAGAGATGGAATAAATTTCATTTGCATAAAATATGCACAAGTCTCTTGGGTACCAGGAACAGAATGTTTTGGCTTAAATCAAGAACCACCTTGAAAATTCCCAAGTGCTAAGACACAAGCCTCTTGGAATATTATTGGATCGTGGGAGTGTGAGAGCTGTCAGAAGACGTGGATCATTGAAAGCGTTACCTGGTATTTGTCCCTGGTTGCTCCCATTTCTCTCTTCTTACTGGCTACCACATTGTGAGCAGCTCTCTTCTGTGTCTTTTACCCTGGTATTTCTGTGTTTGAGCCTGATAACTGTGTACTGAAACTGTGAGCCACAGTAAAGCTCTCCTCCTTTAAACTGAGGGTATTATTTTGTCCCCGAGATGAGGACAGTAAGATGCACACATAATTATTGTACATATTTTGGAGTATACTGTGGTAATATTATAGGGATGTACAATGTATAATGACAAAATCAAGAAAATTACCTTTTCTATACTCTTACATATTTTTTCTTTGTATTGGGAGCCTTCAGTCTCCTCTTTTCTATTTCTTTACACAATATACAATAAATTGCTATCAAGTGTAGTATTCCAGAGCTATACTATAGCTATAGAGATTGAACATTTTTCTTGCCATCTAACTGTATTTTGACAGTCTCCAAATGTCCTCCATCACTCCTCCCTTTCCTAATATCCAGTAGTCACTTTCTTTTTCATTCTCTTCTTCCATAAAGTGAAATAAAGTGATTCTCTTCTTCCATAAAGTGATTTCATTTTCTTCTTCCATAAAGTGATTTCATTTTCTTCTTCCATAAAGTGAAAATTTAGCTTCCACGTATGGGTCGGATAATGTGGCAATTGTCTTTCTGTACCTGTCACTTCACTTACTGACTTATAATTACATTCATCTTTGCTCAAAAAGGCTGAATTTCATTTTTATTATGGATGAATAATATTCCACTCTACATACTGCTTTTTATTTACATGTTCATCAGTTGATGAACAACTCAGTTAATTCCACATATTGAACATTGCAAATAATATTACAATATGTGGTGGTATAGTTATCTCCCTTTCCTAGATTGATTTCATTTCCTTTGGATTCACATCCAATAATATGATAGCTGGATTGTATTTTAGTTTTGTGAGTAATGTCCATAATTACTCTGTCATGACTATATTAATTAAGTTGTTCTACTAACAGTGTGTAAATTGTCCTTTATCCATATCTTCTTCAGCATTTTTGATTTAGATTTGTGATAATAGCTGGCTAGAGTGAAATAATAGGTTATTGTTGTTTTGATTTGTTTCTTTCTGGTCATTAATGATGTTGAGTATTTTTCATATAACTTTTTGCCACATATCTCTTTTTTTGAGAATATGCACCTATATTCTTTTCTCATTTTAAAAATTATATTTGTTATTGTTGTGTTCCTTATGTATTCTAGATATTAATCCATTCTTAAATAGATAACTTGTGAATATTTTCCTCTTCCTTCATGTTTATTCTTTACATTTCTGCGTGGTCTCTTGGCTGTGAGGAAGAGTTAAGTTTCACATAACCTTATGGGTTTTTTTTCTTTTTTTATTTATTGTGCATTTGGATTCTTGAGAAACTGTGGCTTACACTGGTCTTGAGGGTTTTTCCTAGGTTTTCTTCTAGTAGCTTCATAAGCTTAGATCATATATTTTGTTATTGGATCCATGTTGTGTTGGTTTTTATATATGATGGAAATAAGTGTTTCATTATGCTTTATATGAATATTCAGCTTTTTCACCATCTTTTATTGAAGAGGCTGTCTTTTCTGAAATGTATTTTATGGCACTTTTATAAAAAATCATTTGGTTATAGGAACATGGATTTACTTCTGGCTTTTATTTTTTTTTTTTACTGGTCTATGTATATGTTTTTATAGTTACCAGTCATGCTTTGCTGGTTACTATATCTTTGTAGTACATTGTGATATCAAATATCGTGATCCCTCTATCTTTACTATTTTTGCTCTGGACTATTTTGGCTATTTGGGGGTCACATGATTTGTGTTAGGTTTTTGTTGCTGTAATAAATACCTGAGATAAATCAGTTGATGAGGAGGAAAGATTTATTGTCTCCTGTTGTCAGAAGTTTTAGTCCATGATTGTTTGGTTCCATTGCATTTTTGCCCTGTGGTAAGGCAGAACGTTGTGGTGAAGATTGTGACAGAGAAAAGCTACTCAGCTTATTGTGGCCAGAGAGCAAAACAGAGGAAGAACAGGGCCTTGGAATCTCAATATCTCATGAAGGACATGCGCTTGGTGACCTACTTTCCTTCCACTATATGCCACTTCCTAATAGTGCCACAAGTTGACAACTAAACCATTAGTTTATAGATCTTTGGGGACTATTTAACACTCAACCCCCAAAATAGTTATAAATAATTCCTGAAATTGTTCCTTTCTCTGTGTATTTGATGGGAATCAAAAGGAATTGCAATTTGCTTTGACTAGTGTGGCAATTCCAACCATATTAATTCTTTTAATCTCTATGCATGGGATCGTCTTCAAATTATTTCTGTGTGTGCCTGCTTTAATTTATTTGACCAGTGTTTTGTAATTTTCATTATAGAGATCATTTAATTTCTTGGCCAAATGTATTGCTAGTTTTTCTTTTTTGAGCTAATTTGAATGAAATTGTTTTCTTGATATTTTTCTGCAATTTTGAATACTTTTATGAAAAAGCTAGTGCTTTTTGAATGCTGATTTTTTTCTGCCTTTTTTTTAAATTCTTTTATCATTTATATCAGCACTTTTTTAGGCTATTGTTTTATATATGCAGAATCATGTTATTTGCAAAAAGTATTTTCTTTGCCATTTTGGATGCCTTTATCTATTTTTTTTTTAAGTTTTCTTGCCTAATTTCCCCTGGCTAAGACTTTCTGCACTATGTTGAATAACAGTGCTGAAAGTAGGCCTAACTCTGCTGTTTCAGGCCTTAAACAAACTATCTTTTAGATTTTCTTCACTCAATCTGATGTGGTGTGATGATTAAGCTTGATTGCATCAACTTGATTTGCTTGAGTTACCAGGAGATTGGTAGCACACACCGATGTGTGCCTGTGTGGGTCATGGAGTGAGTACTCTTATCCAGTCCCTCACTCCTTCCTTGCTTGTGCTGCTCCGCAGCTTTGCTTTCTGGCTGCCGTAAACCAATCAGCTTTGCTCCAACGGGCTCCTCCCCGATGACGTTCCTGACTTGGAGGCAGCCATCCATGTATGAAATTCCTTGAAACCATGAGCCAAATTAAACTTGTTCTTTAATTTGTTGGTGTTCGGTATTGTGTCCCAGCAAGTAGTAGAGATGACTAGTACACATTTTCTGTGGGTTTGCCATTCATTGCACATTCATTGTATGCTTGATTTGTTCAAAAATTTTATTATGAAGGGATTTTGAATTATATATTTTTCTGCATTTCTTGTGATGATCATATGGCTTTTGTTTCTCATTCTGCTAGTGTGATAGTCCATGCTTGTTGATTTGCATAAGGTTAGCTATCCTTTGATGTCTTGAATAAATGTCACTTGGTCATATTGTGTGATATTTTGATAATCTTTTTGATATTCTTTTTAATCTTTTTGATATTCTTTTTAATCTTTTTGATATTCTGCTGGATTCAGTTTGCTAATACTGTGTTGAGGGTTTTTATGTTTGTCAGGGATATTGATCTATAGTTTTATTTTTTTGTCAGACCATGTCTGGCTTCATTGTCAGAATTGTGATGGTCTTGTGGGTGAATCTGAAAGAATTCTGTCCCTTTCAATGCTTCTGGAAGAGTTTGAGAAGACATAATGTTACTTTTTCTCTAAAAGCTTGGTAGAATATAGCCCTGAAGCCATTCACTCTGGGATTTTCTTTGATAGGAGAGTTTTTGTTATTGATTTGGCCTCATAATTCATTTTGTTCTATTTAGATTTTACATGCAGTCCTGCTTCAATTTTGGAAAGTTGATGTATCCCAATGGTACAATTTTCTAATAGGTTTTCAAATTTTTATCTTATCCTTTTCTATTATATCAATTGCAATGTCTTCATTTTCATCTCTGATCTTATTTATTCAAATCTGGGTTTTCTTGGTGTGTGTTTTTTATGAAAGTTTTATCTTTTGAAAAATGCTATTCATCGTTTTGTTGATTTTACATTGTTTTATAATATTTATTTGCTTTTATTTCAATTGTGCTTGTTGCTATTTCTTTTTTTTTCTAATTTTGAATATTTTTGTTCTTACTTTTTTAGTTCTTTACTTTTTGATATAGGTATAAAATGATAAAAGTTCCCTCTTAGTACTTCTTTTTCTGTATGCCATAGATTTTATATATTATGTTTCCAATTTTATTTGTTTTTAGAAAATTTTATATTTCCATTTTGATTTTTTGCATTGATCCTCTGGTCAATGAAGAATATGCTGTCTAATTTCCATGTATTTTTGTAATTTCTAAAATTCCTCTTCTTCATTTCTAGTTGTATTCTATGTGGTCATAGAAAATACATGTTATGATTTGATGCCCAAATTGGTTTAGATTTACTTTGTAGCCTAATATATATCTTATCCTGGAGAACATGTTTTATGTTATTAGAGAAGAATTCATATTCTATAACTGTTCGATGTCATTTTCTATAAATATCTATTGCTAATTTGCTCTATTGCATAATTTAACACTAATGTTTTTCTTTGCTCCTTTTATAGTTTTTGATTTAAAGTTTTTTGATCTAAGCACAGATCCTCTTGCTCATTTTCAGTTTCCATTTGCATGGTATAATTTTTCCATTTCTTCACTTTCAGTGTATGTATGCTTTTAATGATGAAGCCACAATATTGTTGTATCTTGTTTTTGTATCCATTCATTGCATTATTTTAGAAGAAAGGGAACTTTATCCATTTACATGCAATTTTAGAATTTATAGATAAGGACTTATGTTACTTTAATTTTTTGTTTTTTATTTATGTCTTGTGTTGCCATTTTCTTCTCTGTCTCTGTATCTCCACGTTGCTGTCTCTCTGTATGTCTGTCTGTCTCTCTCTCTGCCTCTTCCTATTTCTCTCCTGATGATAGAACTTAGAGCCTCATGCAGGCTAGGGAACCACTCTAGCACTGAAACGCATGTCTAACACCACCTTTTTCTGTTGCATTTCATCTCTGTTCTTTGATGGTTTTCTGCATTAATAATGTCTGATTCTTTTTTTTAAATCTACTGTTATGCTGATAAATTTTACACCTTATGTCCTCTCATTATTGGTAGCTATCTTCCTTTTGCTTACACATGTAGGACTCTATTAAATATTTCTTATAAGCCTAGTCTGGTGGTCATGAATTCTTTAAGTTTTTATTTCTCTTATTTGTCCTTCAGCGCTGAGTACAGTATTCTTGTTTGGCATTGTTAAAAGAATTTTGAGAATGTCATTGAATTTTCTTATAACCTAGAAAATTTCTGCTCAGATATCTCACTAATTTTATCTTTCTCATTTTAGAATTTAATTTTGACAATTAGATCTAGTCTGTTGCTGAGCATCTCAACTATATATTTTTTTCATTTAGTGAGTTGTACACCAAGATTTCTGTTTGATTAATTTTAAAATATGTATCTCTTTGCTGACTTTTTCATTCTAATCATGGGTTTTTTCCAAATTCCATTTAATTATTTCTCTGTATGCTCTTGTATATCATTGAGTTTCCTTAGGATCATTTTGAATTATTTTTGTTACTTTTCCAATTTCCTTTTCTTTGGAGGCTGTGGCTAGTGAATTATTTTATTCCTCTGATGATGTCATGTTACTAGATCTTTTCCTGATTCTTCTGGCCCTAAATTGATACAGTACCTGCACATTTGATGGGCTATTTGTCTACCAATTTTATGGGACTGCTTTTGCAGAAACAGACTATCTCTTGGAGATGGTCTAAGGATGTCAAGTTGGTAGACTCATTTGTCTTTAGTGACAATGTAGCTTCTTAAGCTATATTTAATGTTGGTGATGCCTGCAGGGGTGGTTTTACCGGTGAATCTGAGCAGGTGCATTTAGGTATAGGTGTGGGCCACCTGTCAATTTCCACAAGTCATGGGGGAGCGGAGCTGATGCTGTGGGCCTCAGTGAGCTAAGTGCAGTGCATAAAACAACAGAGCCAGGAACCCATCTATGTTCATGGGCAACAATGGGTTTAGCCTCAGAATGGTGTTGTATGGTGTCAATTTAGTCCGAGGATGGTACAATGTGGACTGGGCTCCCCAGAATTGGCAAACATCTGCCATTCTGGTGTCCCACGGTGACCAGGGTATCTGCTAGAAACCTCCCGTTTGACTTTCTCTTGTAGTAAGAAGACTTTGTTAGTTCCAGGTTGATCGCAACTGGGAAAATGAGGTAGTTGATCCTTGGTACTTCATTCCCTTGTTTGTAAGATGGGTGCTAAGCCTCCATGTTCTATAGTTTTTTGACTATTCCATTCTAGCATTCTCTTTCAAATATTCTAGTAGAGGACCAACTGTTTATCTTTGTTTTGGTCCTTCTTTTTGAGAGAGAGCCATGTCCAACACCTTTATTCAGTCACTTTGCCAGAAATCTGTCTCTCTTTGCATTTGTAGATTCTCATGCCATATGTACATAGTTTTGGTTGTGACTGCTATCCTCCCCTAAAACCTGCTTATGATTATATATGGACTGAGAAACTGTCTTTGGACCCATGTTGGACAAACATCAAGTTGAATCATTGCTATAAAGTGGAGACAAGGCAGGCTTTTAGCAGTGTTTACAGAATTTCCCATTTAGCACTGGCATAAACTGGAGATCAAAAAAGGACGAAGCTTAGTTTTTAATGCTTGAAATTAATATTAAACACAGCTGATGAATAAAAAGAATGTCATCACTAGAATAGCTAAAATCTTTAAAATGCTCTTCCTGAGGAATCCACATGCTGTATTGTATTCTTTCTTCAAGGAACACCATTGCTTTCTGACAATGCTGCTCTGGAATAATGCTCAGTGCAACAATAAATTTCTTCAAGTGTGTGACTAAAAGCTGCCTGAAAGGCTTTATAGTCATTCAGTCCATCATTCTTCATAAACTTCCGCATTGCAATTCCATTTGTTTCTTCGTTATTTTGTACAGTTTCCCTTTAGTGGATGGCTGTCGACTCCTTCACATCTGGATCCAATTAGAGATCACTCTTTATGTGAATCTAATTATCTGTCTCTACATGTGCTCAGCAGAGACACAATTATTAATAAGAGTTTGAATGTGGCTTTCCATTTTCAAATGGCTTTTTCCTTTTATTAGGCATCTGCAATGACTTGAATTCCAGTCCGAATTCTGATCTGGCTTTTAGGTAGACATTCAAAAAACTGGGGCACCAGAAAGTTAGTAAATTTCTTTTTATAAATGGGTAAATTAGGGCAAACAAGGAAGATTGATTTCTTTGTGACAGTGTTTCAAGATATGAGGACGGACTTTTGTTCAACTCTGTTTCTCTTGATGGCTTAGTGTATCTCAGCTATTCTGCCACTTCCTTGCCTCTCCTTCCAAAAGGGAATGTGTGTTGTAGGCTTTTATTCATGTTTGATTATTATATCTTTTAGTTCTCTTTCTTTTGTTAATGAATTCCTAATTTATGTGTGGCGGTCACTTCTTTTTCAGCTCTCAATCTTTATGTGTGCTGGGGGAGGCTCCACAAACATAAGCAGAGTCAGCACTCATCATAGGGATTGGCATAGAAGTGGGAGGCAGCCAAGTTGTTCTAATCAGTGAAAATTCTTGAGACTTGGGAAACTGCCACCAGGGAACAACACTGACATTTTTTTTCACCAGAACTGAACTTGGATAAGCATTTACCTCATGAGGTACTATAGTCAGTTTTTTTCACTACCAGATGACTGATGCTAGAGCACAGTATGTCCCAAAGGAAGCAAAGCCCTGGGAAAGACAATTGGTTGATTACTTGACGTGCCAGCACTGTTTACTTTTAAATTAAGTTTAAATTTTTAAACATAAATTTAAAATATTTTTCTCATATCTATGAAAGTTTGTTTGGGCTACTGTTGTTTACAGCTGACAAATCTTTAACTGAAACCTTTACTACTTATGGTCTAATGAGAATGTAAATTTTCTCAGAGTGAGATTTGGTGCTGGAAAAATGAAGGCAAAACACGAAGGCAATGTTTATGTGAGCAAATATGTGAATAAAGCCAGTGAGGAGAAAACGGAAAAAAAAGAAAATACTGAAGTTTCAGATTTAAAATTTGAGGTCTAAGGAAATGAAAAAGATTTTGTGCTGGAATCTATTACATTTTTTCTCCAATTATAATTTTTGACAAATGTAACTATATAGGAATTCAGCCAAAGATGTAATGGAATAAACAACTAAAGCTGCTGTGTAGTTTATATTTTACGGTGAATTACGATACCCCTACTGAAATCTGAACCCTTGAATTGCACTACCCTTCATCTCCAGTTGAAGCTCTACTTCAGAATGTGGCTATCTGTTTGGATGTAGGACCTTTAAAGAAGTACTTAAGTTAAATTGAAGCCATTAAAATGGGCTCTAATCCAGTCTACCTGCTGTCCTTATAGGAAGAAGAGGTTAGGACACAAGAAGAAATAAATATTACAGATGAATTTACCATATCAGAGGAGGTTGCCATCTGCAAACCTACTACATGGATCTCAGAAGAAACCAAAGGATCAGACATCTTGCTCTTGAACTTCTAGGCTCCATAAAGGTGAGAAAATAAACTTCTGTTATTGAGACCAATCAGCCTCTAGTATTTTATTGTGGTCAACTAATAAAATATACATCTCAAATTTATTATTTACCTCAGGAAGTGGGCTTCAATTTCAAGAGTAAATGCAACTTGAAAATTTCAGTTACTTTGAGGAGCAAAAATATTACAAGAAAGGATATGGATGATTTGTGTGAGACTAAGTCTAGCCATGTACAAGACAAAACTTTGGACTGATTGAAATTTATAGTCAATTTAAATACATTTTAAAAAGTAAATCAAAGCATACTGAATAAATGGTATGAGTGTGAGTGATCTAGTGATGACTAGGAGAAGGGAGGGTCATTTTACATGAAATGATTAGAAAAATTCTGGCTAAAGAGATAGGTCTCAAAATCCAAAGAAACTTCCTTGAAGAATGAACACTTCTAGAAAAGGAATATGTCACAAAAATAAACAAGTCCTCAGGTGTTTGAAGGAATAAATCAAAACTACTTAGGCTAGACTGAAAGATTCCTGTGGGAATAGTAGATAAAACTTGAGAAAATAGTGTAGAAGTATAATATGGAGAGTTTAATTGTCAGACACATTAGTTTGGATATTTTCCTTAAGGTTGAAGCTTAGCTGGATTTTTTTTTTTTTTTTTTTTTTTTTTTTTTTTTTTTTTTTTTTTTGCAAGAAACTGTTACAGAAGGAGACTGTTTTGAGAGAAATTCTCCCTCGGCATCCCTGTGGGGTACGTTAGAAGGTTCAAGGTGAGAGACTGAAGGCAATGAGAGAGACAGTGTTGGAGGTGACCTGAATCAACAGTGTCGTTGGTTGAAAGTCCTCCCTCATGCTCCTCGGAAACTTGTACCCTAGTGTAAGGACTGGTTTGCTTTGCCTCAGGCGATGTGAAGAAGATGGTTGTTAACTCTTTCTAAACATAATCTAGATTCTCTTTTAAATGCTAAATGAGTCATTTTTCAACTACCTCATGCATGGAACTTGGCAAATCCTAATAATAATGTACTTTATTGAAATAAGATCTTTATATTCTATTTCTAATTCCCCTTGGTGCTTTTCCATAAAATGCATGAAATCTCCTTATTATTGCTTAAATGCCCTTGCCGATATAAAAGTATTTATTTCATTGTGAGAATTTTCCTTCAAACACATGTTCTTTAAAAAAATCTGCAAATTCTCTTTAAAGCCTTCCCTGGCCTCCCACCTGCACCTCTCTCCTTCCTCTTGTCCTGTCTTTTGGTAACATGTATTCAGCCCATTGAGTCAGTTTTCTCATAGAGTCCACTGAGGAATGTACTGATCTGCTTTCTCTTTCCAGATGTGGTTTAATTGTTTAACATAAAGACATATGCTGAGATTTAGGAAGAACTCCCTCCAGAACTCAGTATTATCATTATGTGCCAATTTAAAACCATCAATGATCAACCAGAGATCTTTTCTGCCCTTCAATTAAAACATACTAGATGGGCAGGATATGGTAAACCAGATGCAATAATTAAGAGACTAGTTTAACTGTTCATATTGCACATCGCTGTTTGCTACAGCATGACCATTAAACAAAAAGTAAAGCCAAGAAGGGTTGTATGGCCTCATAAAAATTCCATTTGGCTTGGAAGTACAGTACCATTTTACATTAATGTTAAACACTCAAAGAGATAATTACACAGCCATGAGTCAACTGTGTCAAATAATTAAATACGGGAAATGGATCCATGAAAAAAAAAGTTCCTCTCCTTGACTTCAACCCCTCGCAAATAAATTAAAGAGAAAATTCACCACCTCCATAAAAGAATTCTCTTTGGAGGCTGGGTCCCTTGGGAACTGCAGGTGGCAGAAGGGAGAAAATATTAGTATTAGTGTCCCACATATATGGGAAACCATTTCCCCTGGCAGATTCAAGATTTCACAACCAGACCGATTATCTAGGAAGATTATATTTTGGCAAATATTTTAGGAGATATCAAAGGATTGAATAGCATTTGTTAAATTATATGGTGAAATAAATTACTATTCTTTATTTAGGTTAATATAGTAAGGTAATCCATGAAAATCAAATGGAAGACTTTTCAATTATACACTGTTTAGTAATATAAAATATTCAATTAGTTATTTCAGCTGATGATAATCATATTGCCAAGTATTGTATTCTTGAACATTTGTCTTGAAAATGTTCATTACTTTCTTGTGCAAATCTCCTCCCTTCTTCTTTTTTTTTTTTTTTTTGTTACTGGGATCAAACTCAAAACCTAGTGCTTGCCAGGCAGGCACTTCTGCCACTAAGCTAAATCCCCGGCCTTCCTCCCTTCTTTCTTTTCACTTCTTTTTCCTTTGCAGAATAACAATATCTTTCTGTTATCTAGTTTGCTAATGACAAAATCTGCTGTTTTTGAGTGGATATATATAAGTTGAAACATATGTGGTATTTCTCTTATGGAGGACAGAGGTAACACTTTGATAGCAGGTAGTTAAGCCTATTAAAATATCTTTTCTTTGGGGTTTTTAAAGGTCCCAGAAATGAGAGTAGCTCAGAATTCCCTTGTCTCCAATTAAGTTGTTGAGGGAAAAGCTAACCAGGGTTCTCCTAAGAGCCGGATGTTCAGGGCAAAACTAGCTGTTAACTTAATGAACCAATCAAAGGAATTTCTATAAAGGTAGCAGGCATAGGGGAACCAGAAAAGCAACTGAAAAGGGAATTAATCAGTTATACAAAAATCAAGAAAGTGAGTTAAATAAAATCTACTGAACTTCTAAGATGTGATAATTTCATTTGAATTAAATCTGACCTTAGTTTTTGAGGATTTTATAATAAAGAATTATGTACTCAACTCTTATTGGCTTTAGACCAGGGAATTAAATCCCAAACCTTATGAGTTAGAAAGGCTTTTTCACCTGTTATATGTGATTCATACCTTAATATTTGTATTGTGCATAGACTCTCAATGTTGTCTTTATAGAAGGAATATTTTAATCAGATTAGCAACCCAACCACATTAATGAGCTCCTTGGAACAGATTTCAGAATAGGGCAGGATAAAAAGATTCTCCTATCAGGAACTTTCTCAGTTAAGGTAATACATAGTTGGAGCTAGTGTTGAACTATAAACAGTATACTGTCATATTTTTAGAATGTGGTCCCTCATTTTCCTTAGTTCAATGTCTTCTTCTTTGTAGAGGGCATATGGCTACCTAGTCATCCTTATTCAACACTGTGCTATTTCATATGACCCAGCTGGGTCACAAGTGAGCCTTAAGTCTCCAGGTTTGTTTTGCGATCTCTATTAGGACAATCAGAACCCTCTACAAAACTTCCCCGAGCTCTTAAAAAAACAAAACAAAACAAAAAAAACACTTACTGCTTTTCAGTGCATTTGAGTTACAAGAATGATGGAGACCATTCCTTTAGTACTATGAGGAGTCAAACAGTAAAAAGAGCAGAAAAAGAAGAAAAAACATAACTCTGAGGGTAGCAAACTTTCAGAAACATGTTTGACTTCAGCTCCATGTCAACTTTTGAGTCACTTGAGCTGGTAATTTTCCTTTTATTGTTACACTTTTGTTGCATGCATCCAAGAGGATTCTGTTCAGCTTCAAACCAAGGAACATGCTTGAAACAAACTTAATCTGTTTCTAGTTTTCAAAGATAAGAGTGACTCTAGAATCTTTCGATGGTTCCCAGGGAATACAACATACTGAAGGGCGACAGATCCAAACTGTAGACCTTCCAGAATTTATATCTTCTATAACTTTCTGGGCACCTTCCCCAGGGATTTTATTTTATTTTATTTTATTTTATTTTATTTTATTTTATTTTATTTTACATTCGTACCAGGGATTGAACTCATGACCTTGCACTTGACAGGCAGGTGCTTAAGCTGCTGAGCTAAATCCCCTGGTCCTTCCCCATGGATTATTGGTGAATTATACATAGAATAAGGCCAGCTCAGAATTTACATTTCTGGTGAGTTTCTAAGATCTAAGCAATGGTATTGATAACTGATAGATTGAGAATTAATTGTGCAATAATATTTTATTTACTATAAAGAAAGAGCAATATGAATAATGCTAAGACTCTTCAAAATATAGGCATGGTGATAATGATTTATACCACAGTAGAGAATATTCTTGAATTACCTGCCCAGTATGTTATTACAATGATAGTCTGTAGAGTTAGAAAGGAGTTCGAGAAGTTAGCCAGAATTTAATCTTAGTTTTTACAAGATGCATTAACATAACCTGTCATCCTAGTAAGATATAATTATCTAGCTTTCTATTTTAAGTTAATCAATGTTTATTATCTCCAGAGATATTCCATTTCATTTTGGAAGGTTTTATTTGTTAGAAATTTTCTTATACTGCACAAGTTTTTATTAGAGCTTAATTTTAACCTTTTGTGCTTAACTGAAGAATTACAGAATAAGAAAACTCCTTCATATGATAAATCTTTAAGAATTTGGAGACGTATCAGGAGTTGAAAACCTTCTCTCCTTTTGGGTATGTTGTGTTAGTTTTTTCAACAATGTCATTTACGCTTCCTCAAACAGTTCCACCTTGGTGGTTTTTCTTTGATGATGTTTCTATTTTTTAATTCTTCTGAAAATTCACACTTTAGAAGAAAATACTATTCATTAGGTACAATCCGAAAAAAGAAAATGAAGTCATATTTTTCCTGGCTTTGGAAATTAAATATCTACTTATACAACTTAAGATAACTTGTTGAGTTGTTTTGGCAACTTTATGACCGAATTAATTTGTTTTGATTTTATGCTACAACTAATTGCTAAAACAGTTTTACTCATCACTTTGGTTAACTCTTTAGAAGTTTTCGATACAATTAGATTGATTACACTTGTCAGTGACTCCCTAATTACCATAGTATGACCACAAATATTCTAAAGTATTTCAAATTATTGGTCACAAAAAGACCATATAATTTTTTATCCAAAATTTGATGCTTTGAGAGTTGAAAAAGGGACACTATTAATAATTACTCCAGTACAAATAGGAAATGAGCTGACCTAAGTGGGTCAATTAGGAAGCTAACTAAGAAGGATTAGAACTGATGCTTAGGTATTACCTAGATTTAATCAACATGCAATATATACATAGGTATGTGTGTATATGTATGTGTATAGTATATATGCATATATTATGTTGTATACAATAAATATATACAACTATATTCATCAGTTAAAAGTACTAATTAGAACTGATGTATAAACGTGCTTCAATCTAAAGAAGAATAAAAATCAAATTCATCATTTTGAAAAGTTTTAACTTCTGAATCAAAAAGTAATTTTCAGAAGTTGGGTGATATATACTTGACTATAGTTCATTACTATTAATAGTACTGTTCTAATTTTTTGTCAGTTCTGCCCCTTTAGTATGAGTGGACTTAAAGCTAGAGGATGCTAGGAGACTCACATTTCCAGGCTAGCTAACCTTTTCTTTACAGAGAATCATGCTCCTTGCCAGTATCTCAAGATTCTAGCAAGCTTCTCCAGACACCAGTTCCTCCCACTCTGCCAGCTGTCTCAAGGGGAGTTGTTTTCTCCCCTGTAAAATAGTCTGGCAAGTTGATATCACTGAGCACACATTTATTTAGTAAGCATCAGGTGCCTACTCTGGGTGTGTTTCTACCCATAGTCTCAAAGTTTAAGATCAGAAGAATTCCAAGCCTTTCCATAATTCCCACTGGGTCCAAGAAGGAAGAGTAACAATAAACTTGTGCTCACCTCAACTCAAGGCTCACCATCCATTTGAGAACAGGCAGTTTTCAAACAAAACAAATAAAATACACAACCTAACCCTTCTTACAAATAAACTTTGTAAAGGATCTGATTAAAAAAAAAACAAAAAAACTTTTATGCTTTTTAAAAAAAATTTTTGTTGTTTAACTTTCTGTGGATTCTGCATGTGAACCATTTCCTGCCTTGAAGTCAGAGCCAGATTGAAGGCTTGCATGAAATTTCAGAGGTTAAAAAAAGACATACTTTTGGGTGGAGTTGAGGGCTGGGGAAAGATGGCTTTGAAGTCAGAGATTCCTGACTTTCTGATTCTGCTTGGTATTTTGCAGCAGTGGCTTACTAATTGTAAATACTTTCTGATCATTTGATTTTTAAGAAGTAAGCTAGATTTATGGGTAATTTTCAAATTAAAATTTATAAAAATGTTACATATAAATATAATTTATCCCACACTGTGAAAAACAATATTCTGTTTCTGCTTCTCCTCCTTGGTACTCTTTGGACAACAAGGAAAATGCATGGTCTTAATAATCTTTCCAATCCTGTTTCTGAGGCTGTGGAGAGGCATACCACAAAAGACTTAAATTTGAACACCAACGTTTTTACTTTAAAAACCATAGACTTCCTGTTAAAGGAGCTGAATAATAGGCAGATGAATTCAAATTATTTACTTGTTTGATTTATTTTAAGTGTACCAAATGCTTAAGGGCTCCTAAGCTCAAAGAACAAATGCTTCAGGAAAACACAAGCCAGAAGTCTGTCCACGCTGTGTGAAGCCAGGCCCAAGAGATTTAATCTTATTTACATTTCCCAAAAAAGTGAACACACTGGAACCGAATCTGAGTTTTTGGGAAATCACAAAAGAAAATTTAAAAAAGAGAGATATGAAAAAATTGTAGCAACATGCTGAGCACAGTAATGCTGTCCCCCTGAGCTAGTCTCAGGTCTCGTTGTCCTGAATGCCAAATTGTCAAGAAGGCTCATGCTGCATCTGCCTCTTCTGTGTATGTTTCTCTGGAAACAAGCAAGGCTACAACAAGGCTACAACAAGGAGGATAGCATAATTCCATCACTGTCAAAGCTATCCCTAAGAGATGTATTTCATGAGAAAAACTATGTAGATCTGTCAGGTTCTGAATATGAACTTAGATAATCAGAAAGTGGGCAAGAAATGTTCTGTGCCTCAGTTGAGAAAGCTATGATCTCAAGAGAGTGCGCAGAGGCTCAAGTTCACAGCACTAATGTGATGAAATGAGGCCAGAGATTTAATGTGTTTATCAACCTCCCTCTCTGCGTTCATTCCCTGCATCCCACCATACACACATAAAAGGAATCAACATAGACTTAAAAATGACTTGCTGCTTTTGCAACTAATTCTATGGTGCCTTTCATGGCTCAATGAGATTTTAAGCAATCCACATCTCATAGAAAATAATTAACACATTTTCTCAATTAGGCCTCTTGAGCCCTCCAAGTCATAACTATAAACTTGACAAAGTTCAAAATATGTTTTAGATTCTAGTTTGGGCACTTTCTCCTTTTCTTTATTACTATTCAGTAATCCTATAGGTGTAGTCAATTAGTATAAAAATTATTAACATTCCATAATATAGGAAAATTACTAGAAAAACACATTTTGAGTTCCATTTGTTTGTTTTCTACCTTATAGGGTGTTCATCTGTTCATTTATTACATTCTTTTTCTGAAGGCAATGAGATTTAATATTAGAAAAAGGAGTAGTATGAGAAACTAACACTATGTAAGTGATTCAGGGGAAGAATATAAAAAAAAGAAAGCAAGTGGCCCATTGTTCAGAGTTATTTTAATTATCAACTGCTTGGAGATATGAATGTTTTTTATAAGCATGAAGTACCAGATAGTGAACATTACAACTTTCATTCATTATTCATTTAGTATGTGCTATATCCCAGACATTGTGCCTAACACTGCACATACAAAGTATGATAGAAAAATACTATGTGTGTTTAAAATTTTAACAAATTATTACAGTAAAAGGCATTTTAATATTAATACTTTTCCAAATAGTCCCCTTCTTTTTGAACACATTTATCCCGTAATTCTTGTTGCTTTCTAAAGCAGTTCTCAAGTTCTTTTTCATGAATGCCATTAGTTACACTCTTGTCTTACTTATGTCCTGAATGGATTTGAAATGCTTATCTTTCATGATAATTCTGACTTCAGGGAAGGTCAGAAGTCACGTAGCACTAGATCTGGTGAATAAAGTAGATGAGGATACACTGTGGTGATTTTGCAAGTCTGCCTTTCTTTTGGATAGCCCTGGGCAGCAGCATTAACAGTATTTTTGGATACACCTCATAAAGACACTCACCAAAGAGGACTTCCAGAACTGCTTCACAAAGAGGCAAGAACAACAGAATAAAAAAAATTTAATAATGTGTGGAAGTGATGGGGGAGCATTTTGAAAGGGACTTATGGCCATGTGTCTTTTATTGTAATCTCTTTTTAAAAAAAAGGTAAGAATTCACCATACTTTTGATTAGTACTTGTAAAGTGAGTTAGATAAAATTTTTGTTTTGAAAACACTTATACCCTCCTGATGGAAATTGATGTGTCCCAGTACAATCATTTTTATTTTCACTCATTACTTGTCTTGTAGGATGCAGGCTTAGTTTCTGGCTCAAGGAAAAAGTGCTAAAGCTAAAGTGTCTGCCCTTTTTGGGACTCAAAATGGCAGTAAATATATATATATATATATATATATATATATATATATATATATATATATATAAAATTAGGTAAGGATAACAGTAACAAAGAAAATAAAGTAGGAATAGTATGTTTGTTTGTTTAGAGCAGTCAGAGAAAATCCCTTCCAAGTGATGACGCATGAGTTGGGGCACCCATGCTTTTGGCGAACAAGCTATGCAAAGATAAGGAGTCAGGGCATTTGCAAAGGAAATAGGAAGTATAAAAATCCTGAAGATTGGGGATATGGGCATTTTTGAGGGACACCAGTTAAGCCACGGTAGAGAACACAGTGATGGAGAGAGCTTGTAGATGAGGGTAGGAATACAAGAGATCACTTATCATGAGAAAAATTTGAAGGATTTAGTTGGGGGGGGTGAGAGGATGTTAACATCATGCATTTCTCAAGGAAAACACATTCTGAGAAATATGTTAGTTCATTTTGTCATTGTGTGAACATGCGGTTTTCTTTCACAAACCTAGATTACAATACAAGTCAACTGACACGGCCTATTGACACAATCAAGAGACATAGTACACAAAAGATGTGTGAGACTGTAGCTGGTGTAATGTGGCATACCATTTTGCAGGAACTTACTAACTTCTTTTTAAAGGGAGAAGTAGTATTCTCTAAAATAATAGCTGCATGAATATTTTAGTCAATACATGAGCGAGTAATACAATCACTTATTGTCTTATTAAGTAGTATGTATTGCCCAAACTCATATATGCTTTATAGGACTTTTATATGACTGGTAGCACAGTAGTTTGTTTACACAAGCATCACTACAAACTTGGAGAAAGCACTGCTTCATATATTGTAACTGCTACAGTGTCAGTAGGCAACTGGACTTTTCCCAAATCCATTATAATATTGTGAGATTACTATTACTTATATAGCCCATCATTGACTGAAATAGTGTTACGTATCATAGGACTGTATTTGATTTACATTTTGAACAGAATGCTCTCGACATGGTATTGAGTTGACACGAGAGAATAAAAATAGAAGCTGGCAGTGAGTGAGCAGGCGCCTAAGATGGACCAGGAAGCATATAAGGTTGGCTAGTATAGGACATAATGTAGAATTGATAAGATATTTTTATATTGGGATGTATTTTTAAGAGAATGAAAACAGAACTTATCAATGGGTTGAATCCAGTATTGGTTGTTAATAGAGAAGATGTGAGGGTAATTTCTAGATTTTTGAGTAGAGAGAGCTATTGGGAGAAAGAGAGGAGCCAACTGGAAGAGAGAGCCCTTAGAATTGTGATTCCTTTTAGGTATTTAAATGGCAATCTCCTGAAGGTAGTAAAAGTGAAATAGTTGAGCGCAAGAAAAAATGTCATAATTGGAGATACAAATGTCTAACATGGATATAGCAGTTGTTGATGTCATAGATTTAACTGGGTAATGGAGACATAGAAGTAAAGCAAAGTGAAGCAAAGACTTTACTAAAGCTTGCCTGAACAGTATAAACCCAAAATAAAGAAGGGGAGTCAGTACTGCAGAGTAAAGTGACCTCTAAGGCAGGAGAAAAATCAAGAAAGTATGATGAACTGGAGGCCCAGTGAAGAGGAAAGAAGACAGGTTCAACAACTAAATGGTAAAGCAATTAAGATTAAGAGTCAGAACTGGCCTCTGCGTAGGTAAGGTAGAGATCACTGATTACTTCTAAGAGGAGTTTGGGTAGATAGGGAGCAGTAGAATGCAATCTCTATTGGAGAAAGCAAGGGTAATAAAAATACAGCTTGAGACACAGGGAAGTGGCTCCAACAAATATTTTACTAGAAAAAAAGGGGGGATACAAGACTGACATGAGGGACACAGAAAATTCAAAGTTTCTAGGTTAGTGCTTCTTAAGCTTTTTGGTTTTAGAACTCTTAACCATTACTGAAAAGTGAAAAAAAATTGCACATGTAGGTTATAGCTATCAATGTTTGCTATATTAGAAATTAAAATGTAGACATTTAATATCTACTAATTTTTTTAAAAGTTCATGTGTTAACAAAATAATTCTAATAAAAATAATTATACTTTCCAAAAAATGTAAGCCTTACATCTTTGAAAATCCCCTTAATGACTGGAAAAGTTAGGTTCCATTTAGGTCTCGTATGGATTTCTATTTTAACTTGTTTTTGTGGAAATTGTTGGTGTATTGTGTAGACCATTCTTAGAGAATGACAGTGAAAAATGCAAATAGCATTTTCCTATCTTTTTGAAAATAGTTTTGACTTTATGGCCACACTGAAAGATTCTTAGGAGTCTCAAGGGTTGTTAGACCACACTTAGAGAACTGCTGAACGTATTTTATGTACAGTGGCATTTGAGTTTTGTTTTACATGAAATATTGCTATGATAACAAACACTGAAATGACAGGAGTGGCAGAGAACTTGTGAAAACCTGAAATTCCTTTTTTTTTCTTCCAGAAGAATACTAGCCATGCCATTAGAGTCTTGCGGGGGACATACCCACAGTGAGGTTTGCTCTCTGGCAGTTTCCCTGACTGCCACCATTCAAAGGCACCATGAATTAGGTTACCACCTAATTCTTAAAAGAGTATTTCTGCTGAATAGTGATTTCTTACCATTAGTAATAGATTTTGGAAATTGTTATTTGTCCCTTTCTTTCAGCTATGAATTATTTTGGGCTGATAGATGGATGTGTGCTGAAATGCATTAATTTTAATGTGTTTCTTTATTTTTCATGTCATAAAGTTAGAGATGGAAGAGCGCTCATGAGTCATGCAGTTCATCACCCTGGCGTAATATCATGGCTCTTCCCAGAAAGGCTTTGTCTGGCTCAGTTTTAAATGAGGAAAGCAATTATACTCCCATTAGTTCCTTGAGAGACTATTCCACTTACTGATAGATCTCCATATTGAAATGTTGCCCAACATCGAGCCCATGTTGGCTGAACACAATTAATGCTTGATGGGCTAATTCCATATGGTGATCTCCAAGTGAGAACGTCACCCATATTGTTTCACTGGTAAATACTCTTCTTTCTTGAAAGTGTTTTGTGGTCCATGAGCTGTTCACCTGCACTGGTTGTGGAGCATATTCTGCTCACTGACATATAAATTCTCTACTGTTGCATCGTTTGATAAAGAATTTATTATATAACTGTGAGATTTCAAGCAAGAATATTTATTAAAAGGGCTTTGGGGATTATCACATATAGAAAATAGGTGAAATGGTGATCTCATCTGGTATAAATGTTTTTTACACACCACAAAGAATGAGGTGTTGTTGAGTTATTCAATGTGTTACTCGAACAATAACCACAAGTGGATTTTTAAAGTCACCCTAGGAAAATGACCGTCATATGAGAAAGTGGACAGACATGTCAGGTGTGTGTGATGGCGAAGATGAAATAATTCTATAAACATTTAAAACTCTGAGTCCATATTTCTGTTTCCATGTCACAAAGTCAAGATGTAAATCTCCAGGGGCATGCTTTAAAAAAAAAGGGTAAAATATTTTCACGCCTTTGGGATATTCCTACGGCTTATTTTAACATTATCTTGTGAAAACATGAAGTTTGACTTCTCAGTGTTTTCATGCTTAGCTGACTGGGTGATGGCTTGGGAGACAGTGTGCTTCTCTCTTTCTTTTGTATTTAAAAAATTTACTTTCATTTAGTCTTATAAATCTAGATTATTTTGTCTTCATTTTAAAAGCAGTTTTAACAATTCTCTTGATGCAGTCCAGTAAACATTTTCATGTAAAAAGATCTCTGAGTACTTTTAAGAGGCAGATTTCTTCCTTTAATGATGCAGTTTCATGACTTGTTCAAGTTAAGAAGAGGAAAAGCCAGGAAACCAGAAATGGAATTATGCTCATTTTATTATTCCAGGGCTTAGCACTTGGACACAATGTAGTTGTTTTTATTAATACAGAGGACTTCTTTTTGTACACTTTTTTCTCATCCATGGCTTCAGTTTTTTTTTTTTTCTTTAAGGGAGAATATTTGCATGAGTCAGTGAAGCAATAATGAAAAACATTATTCCTTAAGTTCCTTTTCCTTTCTCCTAGACAAAATGAAGCAAAGAAACCGCTCCGTATGATGTGATGAAAAGAACTCCAGTTCTTAAGATCTACATCAAAAGAAAATATAAAAATAGAAACAAATACAAAAGCTAAAGGCCCTTCAGTGGCTCCTATAAAAGGGTTTTTCTATGTTTAGTCTGAGAAGACAGATAACCAATTATTCTTTCATAAACAGTGCCTTATCATCTGTAGGTGCTGTTTCACAAAAATTTATGGCAAAGCCAATGTCAATATCAGCATCTAAACATAAATATTTGTGTTCTTTTTCCGGGAAGTTAGTCAGACATAGATGTTAAGATTACAAAAATATTAGATGAATATTTGGGTTCTCATTGCTTTTCCAGAATCTACAAAGCTCTTCCCTTCTTTGGAAGATCAGCTTTTGACTTTCACTTTGCATAACAGTTACTATAAATTTCAGAATAGACTACTGGTTATCCTATCCTGGAGCTATACCACTGAGTTTCCTACCCAGATTTCACACTAACTAGTAAGACACTTCAATTCCATGGCTTAGGGAAACTACACATAAAATGGGAACGTCAGTCACAATCTTCACAGGTTGGTGTGAAAATGATTACATATGTTATTCATAAACACAGAATAGTTCTTGGCATGTAGCAAATACTTCAGATATGTTGATTCTTTTAGCCTTATTTTTACTGAAGGCAGTATATATCCACAACCTGCATCATTGGTGTTTTTCCATAAGTCTTATCATCAACAACTATATTCAAATAACTTGTATTCTGTGGCCTTTATATTTCTGGAAATATGGCTTTCAAGAAAAAATATGGTGTAGTCTAGCTACCATTCTAAAGTAGTAGTTTGTTAAATGAGGTTCCTAATTGACTTATAAATCATGTAATGGACAAATGATGTCCCTTTTTCACCAAAACATCTCTAGTCTTTCCAAGATGGATCATTCAATTTTCATCCAGAATTCAATTTTTCTCATTGTTAGAATTATTCTCAAGATTATTTAAGGCTTTAAAAATTTCTCATCTTTAAAAGATCTCCACTCCACATTCTAACTACTGAAAGCCCATTTCTCTTTTCTTTATAGAAACTCCTTCTATCAATTTTTTATACCTATTACTTCTAATTCCTCTGCTTTGATTCTTTATTTGCCTCAATCAGAATTTCACCCCTGCTGTTCACTGGAACTCCTCTTGTTAAGATCATCTTAACCCTAACCTTTGTGCACCTGAGTCCTCCAGTCAATCCGACCTCCCTGTACTTGGGTCACTGGAAGGATGAGCCTTGGCAGTGACTTACTGGTTCCTTGGGGTCAGTTTTCTCCCTTTAGCTCCAATTTACTTAAAAGCTTCTAGTTGTCTTTTTGTTTCCCTAACTCCTCCTTTACAATCTCCTGTGTTATTTCCTCCTCATCATCTCAAGATTTAAAGGCTCTTTATAATCCTCAGACTCTTTTCCAGTGTACATGCTTTTTTGTAGACTCCTTTGGTAAATAGTATTTGGTTCTCTATGATTCCAGATGTACACTCTGAGCTTGGATATCTTCCTTGAACTTCATTCTTATCTTCTCAGCTGCTAGCTCAACTTTTCCATTCGATCATCCAATGGCAATTTCAGTAGCACATACTGCAAAAGTACTTCTCCTACTGTACTTTCTATTAATTATAATTTCTCATTTCTTGGGATCTCAGCACCCAAACTTTACATCCATCCATATTTTCTCTTTTATTTATTTTCTCCTATGCCATTGAGTCTATTGACAAATTGTTTCAATTTTATTTTCAAAATGTATCTGAATAAACCATTTATTTTGCATCTTTTACCGACACCATCCTGGGCGAGCCATGAGCTTCTGCAGTGATCCAAGAGCTCTTCTTGCTCACACACTTACCTGCTGCACTGTTGTCTGTCAGCAACAGCATTGCTCCTGTACTCAATGAAACATTAACCTACTCTGAGTAAAGTCAAAGTCCTTATCAAATCCTTCATCCAGCCTCAAAGTAAGACATGATGTCTAAGAAGTGGCAAAACAGAATGTCCAAGGACGTAACTCTTCCTCTTCTATTCTTACACCAGGTCACTTCACTTAGCCTTGGGACAGGTATTTCATGACTGTTACAAACTCCTCTGCCACAACTTCCCAGCCTGTGGCTGATTGTGGGGTGAGGTTCAAAGAGAAAGGTAAGCAAAGACAGGAAACTGGTAAGTTTAGAAGATAGGAGAGTGGAAGTCATGGGTCATGGGTAAATACTTTGTCCTTTTTCTCTCAAGACATAGCCTAAAGTGAGCTAATTACTGCCCAAGGGCTACCTCGGACAGAGGCCCAAACTTTTGTCACCAAGGGCCAGTTTCGTGGAAGACAATTTTTCCATGGAATGGATAGGGGGAATTTATTGTTTCATTCTGTTTTTTTTTTTCTTTTCAAACCAGTACATGTATGTTTGTGATAGATAATAATTACATTCCCCAGTACTAGTGTCACTGCCTCAGCTCTACCTCATATCCCTAGGAGCCTCAGTATCATGTCACCTAGATACTCTACTCTGCACATGCAGTCCACTGTAAGGTTCCTGCTCCAGTGAGAATACAATGCCACCACTGACCTGACAGGAAGTGAGCTCAGGCAATACACATGGAGCTTGCTAGCCTGACGCTCACTTCTTGCCCTGCAGCCCAGTTCCTAACAGGCCATGGACTGGTACCCTTCTGTAATGTAGGGTGTGGGGGCTCCTGACTTAGAGTACTTTCCTGTGGGAGCTGTAATGTAGCCTTGGCAATTAACACAATGACCCATGAAAATATCATTGGTTTAAGTTAATTTTGTTAGAGATAATCAAATAGTAATCATTTTGCATCAATAGATTTGATGTACAAGAGATATGAAGAAACAGATCCTTCCCAGTGAAGAGTTTGTTTAGTTCTTTTCTGTGGGAATAGAAGAGAGACAGCAGGCAGATGGCTGGGAACACACAAATTGAAGCAGGGCTGTTGAGGGCAGAAAAGCTCGAAACAGAAACAGACTATTTGTTAGCATCCATAAGAGTGCTGGGAAATGATTGTGGCTGTTTTCTGTGAATAGAGGAGACCCTTTCTCCCATTTATCTTCTTAAAATAATTTTGCACAAACCATTTTCTCCTTCAATCTGATGTACTCACAGCACACATCGGGAGTAATTCAGCAGACTTTTTTTTTTTTTTTAAATCATTGCTGGGCTGCTGTTTCTTACAATTTGTATAATGTGTTTGGTGTAACAACTTTTGTCCAAGGATTTATAAATGATGGAGGAAACAGGAGAAACACATCTTTACCAGGCACACACTGGGTGGCGTGCGCTCAACTGGAAGACTAGAAAACCTGATCTCACTCTGTCCCGAAGCAGCGGATGCTTATTCCTGCTCAGCGGTGCCCCCAGGTCTCCTCTGGTCACCTTCTTTCCATTCTTCTAAGCAGTAATTTCAAGCCTTTCCTATCTGATCAAATTTCAGACCTTGCCATCTTTCCCTTTTCTTGAGAAATGACTTTGCCTTCCACAGTACACAGAAAACAGAATTACATAATGGAACTCTCTTAGTTCCCAAAACTAATATCTTTGAATCCACATAACTCACCTTTGCTTTTTTCTTCTTTTCTAACCTAATTATTCTTCAATGCACACTGATTGCAAAACATCACCATTAACATTTACGTAGGGGTCTTTCCCCTGGAAAAGAATATATGAACTTACCAATAAGCAAACCCTCTCTATGCCTTCTATGTACATCTTTACTCCATAGGTACATCTTTATTCACTTCAAGTTTCTTTACTTGTTCTCTACTTCTTCACTTCCTTCTTGTTGTACCACTCGGTCTTCCCCAAGGTCTCCCTCTTTTGTCTTCCTTACTGTTAAGTTCAGTGGACTCTTTTCTGAACTTCTGTTCCTGACTTGGAGTGTTATTTGATCCTTATCTTTGAGCATCATTAAATCCTTGAAGCACTCTCTTGCCTTGACTTCCATGATTATGTCTTTCCATAGAGCACTCCTTGTCTCTGGACTTTGTGGACCTCTCTGTCTGTGCCCTGTTAGCTGCCACTCGAAAGCTTCTCTTTTCATTACGTACAATTTCTCTGGAAGTCTCACTTTAACAACTGCATTTATATTTTTACTTCTTCCCTTGCCCTGTTACTATAAACATTGTGTGTTTAAGAAGTCAGTCTTTCTTAGGAATTTTGTGAATGATTTTGGACATCTTCTTTGTGGTAGGTAGAGTTAATATTCCTTGAGGATGATGAGACTAGAAGTAACATTTTTCTTAGATGGGTTCTGGCTTGGAGGACTCTTCATTTCTTCAAATCACTTTTATTTAGATCTTATTTTATCTTCACTCTTCATATATTCTCTTTTCTTGGGGCAGGTGGTGGCTTGGTTGTTTACACATTTAACTCTTCATATACCCCTTAATGTAGTCTATAGTAATAGGAGGTCCACAGCCACTCCCTGCATGCAGTATGTACCTATACCATGCAACATGGTAGACAAATTTTCTGGATGGGCTTTCAGAAGCATGCATTAAAGTTCTTTTAGGAGACTGTGCTCAGAAATTTGACATAAATGTGTAAGTACCCAGCAAGGTTGGGAATGGGATGATAGGTAAACTGTGGTTTAAAATGAGTTGTAATTCAATCCATAGGAAAAAGCATGCCACAAATATGTAAACTGGGTCTAAACCTTGAAAGATGAATGATTTTTTTCATAAGATCTTGCAGAAGGTAATAGATTTGTAATACTAACATTAAATTAGCCTTCATCAGTAGCTCCAATTATATCCATTTACTATAAGCAATTTTACATTTCACTCAGCATAGAATTCACTCATTACACAGTTTCCTTTTTGCAGAACCTTGTCACAAGGGGCATATCAAT
>PVJX010020989.1:0-32552 GCA_004027295.1 Dolichotis patagonum
TTTTGGTACCGGGGATCGAACTCATGACCTCGCGCTTGCCAGGCAGGCGCTTAAGCCACTGAGCTAAATCCCGGGCCCCCAAGCCAATTTTTTCACAAGATGTGTAGTTAACTGGCTCCCACTTGCTGGGGGTGGGGCATGGGACAGGACGACATGAGATGTCTGATTCTCAGCCTGCCCACCAGCAGGATAACAGCCACTCCCCAGAGAGGGAAGGAGCTCCTTGTTCTCCCGGCACCCCGAGTCAACCGCACAGTGCAGGTCCCGACACACCAGGGTCTCTCTCCTTCAGGCTCTTCTTGACTTGATGGTCTGTGTCAGAAAGTCTGCCGTGATTTTGATGGGTTTTTCCTTTATAGGAAGTGATCTGTTTCTTTTCTCTAATGGCTTTTAATATTCTGTTCTTATATTGAATTTCTAGGATCTTGATTATTATGTGTCTAGATGTAGCTCTGTTTTGGTTGTAGGTGTAGGGGTTCTGTATACTTCATACATCTACATATCATTTCCTTTTTCTATGTTTGGGAAGTTTTCCTTAATAATTTCTGTGAATAGCCTTTGGAATTCCTCTGTTTTGACTCCTGCTTCTTCATTCACATGCTTTATTCTTAAGTTATAGATCCTCTTGTTGTCCTCTAGCCTTCCAATTGTTACTGCCTGCTCCCTTGTTATTTTTAAGAGATCTTCCCTTTCATGATCACACATTGCAAGCCTGTGTTCAATTTTTGATAGTCTATCTGGTTTCTTTCAAGCAGTTTTGCCAACTTTCTATGGAGTCTTTAGTTTCCTGATCTCTTTAAATCTGCTTCATAAATTCTAGGTTTGCTTTATATCCTTCAGTGAACATTTCTCTCCTTTTGTGTTCTTCCATTCTTCTGTCTGTGTCTTCTTGAGAGGTGCCCAGCCTTTCTTTTATTAATCTACTTATCTGTTGTTTAATTTGGATTAATATTTCAGTTTTGATCTCATTTACGAGGTCCCGAAGATATCTCTTTATGTCCACTGACGCTGTGCTTGATGTTGCATGTTTGCTGCCGTCAATATTTTTTGTATTTACCTCTTCTGGATCAATACTCCCAGGGTTGGGGGCTGGGGGCTTTTTCTTATTTCTCTCTCTCATACATCATGTTTTTGGTTCCTTCCATACAAGTGTATAGTGCAATTCCCAGCCCCTTTTTTTGTTGGTTAAAGTTCCTCTAGAGTGAGCAGGCTAGGAGCTTCTGCCTCTTCAGTTGACTATCAGAGATTAAAGTTCAAGCAAGGGCAGTGTGTGCTGGCTCCTCCCCTCTGGGGCAGTCAACCTTTGCAGGCCTTCACTGTGTCAGTGTGCACCATGCTCAGGTAATTAATTTGTAGCAACCCACTGGGTCCCGGCCAGGGCGCAGCCCAGTCCAAGCAGATCCCACCAATCTGCTCAGGGAGGGGAGCAACCAACTGAAGCCACTTCCTTATGGAGTTAGGGCTGTCCTGCCCAAACCCAACATGTCATCCAGTTGGTTGCCTCTTTCCTATGGGATGGTCTTATTCCCATCACTCACTGCATGTTGATGCTGGTCCCTGAGAACTGCTGGGCTCCCCGACCTCTGACCTCAGCGCGGCTGCAGGGAATTCACGGTGCCTCTGGGTGGGTTGCATGCAGGGCTGGTTCCGGGCGAGCCGTGCGCAGGGCTGTTCAGCTCCACGCTCAGGCCACTCAAGCCAGTGGTATCAGCTCGGTTTGGTGGGTCAGGTCAGTCTCCGGCAGGAAGGGCGCTGTACTTGCCGATCTTAGCTTCTCTAATGGTAGCCCCAGGACCTCATATCTGAGCAGTTTTTTTCACTTCAGTTTCTTCCTGGGTTGAGAGAAGCCATCTCCCTCTGTTTGGGTCTCTCCAGGGTGTTCTGTTCTGGCATTTGAGCTGTCTCTCTCAGAGAGGATCACTCTCTTGCTACCTACCGGTCCATCATCTTTGGAAAACTTCCCTAAGTCAATTATTATACCTTGTGTGTTTCTAGGAATTTGTCCATTTCGTTAACTAATCATAGCATGTAATTATTCATAGTATTCCTTGGACATCTTTTTTTATTTTTTAAGATTAATAACAATGTCCTCCCGCTTTTTAAATTTTTAACTAATATGTAAAGTTGTGCACATTAACGGGATGTAACATAATGTTTGCATACATGTATACATTATATAATGTGTAAGTTCATAATTTGGAAGCATATCTGTTACTAAAATATCATTTTATATGGATAAAATCATTCAAAAACCCTTTCTTTTAGCTTAAAAAAATCCAGTGTATTATTGTCATCTATAATCATCTTTTATTCCTAATTTTATTAATTTGAGTGTTCTCTTTGTTTTTTGCCAGCATAGCTAAAGATATTTGTTAATCTTTTCAAAAAACTGTCTTTTGTTAATCTTTTCAAAGAACTGTCTTTTGGTTTTATTTTTTTCTATCAGTTTATATTCTGTTTTTATTAATTTTCACTCTTTTTTCCCCTCTTCTTCCTACTTATTTTAATGTTAGTTTGCTCTTTTTCCAATTTCTTACTTTAGTTTATGCATTTAAGATATCTTACAGCTGTAAATTTTCCTCTAAACATTGCTTTCTTTGTGTCTTGTTTTGTTTTGTTTGTGCTGGGTATGAAACCTAGGACCTTGTCCATGTTAAGCCCATGTTCTACCACTGAGCTGTGCTCCTAGAGCCTTGTGAGGCTTTTTCTGTTTTGTTTCCATTTTCAACCATCTTGAAGTATTTTCTAATATTCTTTGTGATTTCCTCTTTGACCTGCTGGTTATTTTGGAGACTTGTTTAAATTGCCTGTATTTGTGAATTTCCCACATTTTCTTCCATGATTAATTTCTAATTTCATGCCATTGTGGTTGGAAGCATACTTTATATGATTTCAGTCCTTTTACATTTGCCAAGGTTTCTCCAGTGACCCAACATATCATCCATCTTGGTGAAGATGTCATGTTTACTTAAAAAAAATGTATGCTCTGCTGTGGGTTGGTAGAGTGTTCTGTATGTACCCATTGGGCCTTATTAATTTATAATGTTTTCATGTCTTCTGTTTCCTTGTTGATCTTTTTGCCTAGTTGTATCCATTGTTGAAAATATAATGGTGTATACAGATGTTATTATCTGTTTTTCTTTTCAATTTTGTTGGTTTTTGCTGTGTGTATTTATGAGTTCTTTTCAGTGTATATATTTCTGATTGTTATATCTTTCTGCGGAAACGACCTTGTATTATTATAAAATGGCCTTCTTTGTCTGAAAGTATATTTTGTCTGAATTACTATAACCACTCTAGCTTTCTTTGATTTGTTTCCATATTGTATCTTTTAAGATTTTATTTTAAAATTGTTTGCATCTTTGAATTTACAGTATCTCTTGTTGACACTATATAAATTTTTAAAAATCCATTCTGCTAATTTCTGCCTTTAATTGGAGCATTTGTAGAGATTACAAGTAACCCCTTAATTTTTAAAAGTAAAACAATTTTAATAGTATATACAGAATTTGCTTCTGTGTACATTTGCTCTTCTTCCCATTCTTTGCACTGTTATTGTCGTGTATTTATACACTGTTTGCCATTATGCACAGATTCATAAATACTTGCTTGCTCTGTATTAGCGATGACAAATTTTTTAGTTTTCATTGATAACAGACAGACTCTTGTGGCATGTGTGCAATAGGTTTGCCACCACTGCTCTATACAGTTGACTTGAATCCAGAGGAAAAAAATTACAAATAAAAACACACTTATTCTGTCTTTCGTGTTTATGTGAACAGTCACTTTCATTGGTGCTCTCTTTGTGTCGATTCAGTTCACAGTCTAGTGCTTTCTGTTTTTGCTTCTGAGACTGGATAATGTCAATTGATATATATCTTCACTGTCACTATTCTTTAATCTCCATGCTCCAATCTGTTGAGTCCCTGTACACTTCTAATTTGAGTTACTGTACTTTCTAGCCCTAGAATTTTGATTTGGTTCTCTTATATATAATTTCTACTTTGTTATTGCAATATGATATCTTTATGGTTTCATTTTCTACGATTTTAGTTACCGGTGGTCAGTTGTGGTCTGAGATAATTAAATGGCAGATTCCAGAAGTAAACAATTCATGCTTTAAATCACATGTTATTCTGAATATTATGATGAGATCTCACACCAGCCTTCCCATCCTGGACCATCCTATCCCACATGCCCAGGAAATGCATCATGCTTTTGTCCAGCATATCCCTGATATATACAGATACTACCCACCTATAGTCACTTAGTATCTGTCTTGTGCATCAGATCGAATGTTACAGTGTGGCAGTGCTTCTGTTCCAGAACCCTCATATTAATAATGGCCCAAGCTGCCAGAGTAGTGATGTAAATGAAGTACCAGGGCATGAAACCTGGAAGACAGATTAACTTTGCAACTGTGTAGCAGCACTGTTTGGCATGTGAGAATAACTACTATATCGTAGTACCTCAGTACTTTTATTAACTAATTCCAGGAGGTATGACAAATACAAAAAATAAGTACCAAACAAAGTATTTTGGCAGGAAAAGGTAGCAAGTCACAAGGCAGACAAACCTGGCAAGTTCTAGTTTGAGCCTCAAGCAGCACACAAATGATTACTGAGACAAAACGTCCATGTGAAAATGCATCAAGTACTAATCCGATGACTTTCAAAGCAGTCATGTACCAAGATACTCTCTGTACTGTAAGGTATCCAGTACAGCTCTATGATATATATCTTTTTTTTTTTTTTTTTTTTGTACCAGGGATTGAACTCACAACCTCGTGCTTGCAGGGCAGGCGCTTAAGCCATTGAGCTAAATCCCCAGCCCCTATATATCTTTTATTGTCGTATCATGCTATTCTCTGTTCAGTAAGATGTCATCTGCATATTTCCTTTAGTTCTTTGAACATATTTGAAATAACTGTTTTAAAACCTTCATTTACTTAATCTGAATTCCATCAGATATAGCTTTTTTTAATTGATTGGCCCTCCCTAATTATGGGCTGTATTTCCTTGTTCCTTGTTTCTCTTCATGTCTTATAATTTGAACTGATTTAATAATGAGTCCATGTTGTGTGTGTATGTGGTTACTAAAGTCTGTACTCTGTCAGCTAGAGGTCAATTTACAATTAGACTGAGATTTCCTTAAATGACTGGAGCCAGTAAGTCTCCCAGCCTTTGACAACCAAAAAGGGATACCGAAGCAGACCTTCAGCAGTCAGCCAGGTGGTTGACAACTCTGCTTTCCCATTTAGATGGATTGTATTATCCTAACTAACTAACCTCAGAGTTAGTTAAGATGGAGGGTTTAAGGCAGTGGTGGCGAATCTGTGGTATGCATGCAGCAGTTGGCTGTTTATATTGTTGAAAACTCTAAAAGGTTCATCACCACTGGTTTAGTGTCTTTTCAGGTCTTTCCTGAGCTTGAATATAGTCCTGGGCACGAGTCTGGATTTCTAGATTCTCAGGATATCTGAGCTTTTCAAAACCCCTATGACCATCTTTTTGCCTCTCTTTTCCCATTAAGCTTTTAGTTTAGCCATATCATTTGCCTTAGCTTGTACATTTCCTCAGGCAGCCTTCAAATTAATCCATTCCTTCTAATTGATTTGATAGATGTTTCCAGGGATGGGAGTAGTTATGTGACTTTTTAATTAGAAGGCTTAGGAGTCTGGACCAAACAACCTTCCCGGTGGCTGACCAGCTACTTAGTTTCACAGTAGTGGCATGAGATTAAGAAGGGTAGGGTGAGGGATGAAAACAGGATGTGTTAAAACACCACAAAGCACACAGATCTTATTCAGTAGTTTTTCTTGAATAAATGCTTTCGAAATAGCTGCGGGTCTGGTTAATTTCAAATTCTGACAAAGTCAATTGTGATGACTTTTACCTTTTTCTTGATGCTTTGTTAGAGGAGAGACTTTTTAGAGGTTCTTTCTGTTATTTGCTAATGACTCTCAGGCTATTCCTTTTGAACACTTACATTTATTACTACTATTTATATACCACAGCCAGTTTTAGGTTTGTTTAGGTTTGTTTAATTGAAGTTCTGAAGATCTTCATCTGGGTGATATTCTGACTTAGTACTGTGATCTGACTGGATGAGGGTCTTAGTTACTGGGCCAGGCCCCTTAGGGGTCCCTTATTTCCTTCCCAGTGTTTTATTCTCTTTCTGGTTGTTATATCAGAAGGATATTGGGCTTCGTGAAATCATCCTTTCTTTTTTAATCCTTTTTTCTATTTTTTAATATGTAATTTTTTGTTCTATGATTTTAAATTCCTAGACCTTCTATTGAATTTTTGTTTCTACTAGTTATAAATTTCTAACAACTCTTAATTTTATTATCCCTTTTCTGTTCTAGTTTTACATTATTGGTCTGAGGATATGAATTTTTAAACAATTAGTTTGTTTCATCTATTTTGTTTCCTCTGTCTCTTACTGCTCATTTAAAACAGTGAGGGTGAGGCACAAAGAAAGAAATACATTGCAATACTGTCTGTTTGCTATAAAAGTATTGTGACTGTATGTGTCACTTCTTTCAAACAAGATACTACGTTTTTATTTTTGCTTATGTTAACTGCTTGCCCACTAAAGTATTCTTGATTCAGAGTAAGTCCCATATATGTCTTGCTGCAGTGTCTGCTGTCTTGCACTTTTTCTTCTTGTATTTGATAGGCTTTGGCATTCTGGTCTGTTGCTGCCTTCCATTGCTTGAGTCATCCAACATCCCATGGATCTAGGTTTACTGAGCCTGCAGGCATTTAGCATAGATCCCTCCTGTGCTGATGGGTTGCCTTTGCTTAGGGACTCTGTCCATTTCATGTAAAGAAATATTCATAGTAACCCAGCAATTCCACTACTACATATAGGCTCCAAACTGATGAAAGCATATTCAAGCAAAAGCTTATGCATAAATGTTTGTACTACCACTATTCATTATTGCCAAGTAGACAAGCCAGATGTCCATCAGTTGATGAACAGGTAAATAAAATTTTGTTCATTCATACAATGAAACATCATTTGGCTGTAAGAGAATTAAAGTACTAATATATGTTGTAAAATGGATATTATAACATTGAAAATATGTTACATGAAAAAAGCCAACTGTAAAAGACTGTAAGATATGATCCATTTATATGATAAAATGTCCAGAATATACAGGGACAAATATATAGGGACAGAAAGTAGATTAGGGTTCTATAGGAGGTGATGATAATAGTCTAATAATTGACTATGGTAGTGGCTCCACATATCTATGAATATAAGACTGTCAAGTTGTATACTGTACTTTAAATGTGTAAGTTGTATAGTAGATAAATTATATCTAAATCAAACGGTCTAAAGTACAACAGAAAGTCATGTTAAGTTTTGAAGACTGTCTCAGAGACCACCGTAGAAACCATGTGTGTACTAAACTCTGCCTTCACCCATTGAGTCATTGCTCTTGCTCCTCACATCCAAGGCCTAGTGAACACCACTGTCTTTACACGTGAAAGTCTTGGTTCCTTCTTGTCTGTAGAGCTTTCATTCCCACCACTTGCCTGGACTTGTAAAATCAAGGCCTGGGAGTTTTTGAGGTTTGTTTTGTTTTGTTTTGTTTTGTTTACCTTAGTCATATTAATGACATTTTCCACCCTTTATCCCTCTTGCTAAAAATCTTGTAAAGGAGGCTTTTTTTGTTTTTTGCTTTTTTACTTTTTGTTGTTGTTGTTATAATCCTAGTTCTTTCAGATTTTGTGAGTGGTCTGTCTTTTAGTAAATAATGTGTTATAACCATAGTCTCTTTTTGCTAGGCTGGGGACTTAAACACATGTCATTTCAATTAATATTTAAATATCTTGATTCATTCATCTTCTGTGATTTTATAAACTTGACAGTGAAAAGAAACTACAGGGGTTCTGAGTGCATACAGGGCTGCGTAGCACCCTGGCATAGAGCCATCTTCAGGTGGGTGTTGGTTCCTTTGCTCTGGTCCTGAAGTTCATATGAGCTAGCCCAGGCAGCCCAGGCTCATGAGGAGTAGGAAACAAAGGATGGCAGCTCTTGGCTACATGACATTGAGAAGTGGTAATTTCGTGCATTAAAGAGAAAACTTAAAATAATTGGCCAACTTTCTTTTCTTGACCTTCCTTATCATTTATCTCTTGATAATCAGTTCTTTTTGGCACATGCTTAATGTTCACATTCTAGATTTCTTTTCTCTAAGTGATTTTAATCAGGGGATCATTTTGTTTCTCTGTGTCTGTCAATATATTTATCATCAGAGTGCCTAAAATAGGAGAATATATACCAAATGGGTCTCCTCTGTTATCTCTCCCTCTTTCAAAAGAACTTAGGTCTGATCATCTGTTACAACTGCGTTGGAAACTCTTGACTACTCTGAAATCCATGGTTCTAGTTTATTATGATATTGGTTGCAAAGAGAAGGAAGTTTCCTTTATCACTTTTTTTCAGAGGCATTATTGGGGGTCAAACACAGGGGTGCTCTACCACTCAACTACAGCCAAGCCATTTTTTAAGATTTTTTTTTTTAAATTATGAGATGGGTTTTGCTATGTTGCTCCAGCAGTGCTCAAACTTGTGATCCTCTTTGTCTATCTCACGGTTAGCTGGCATTACAGGTGTGTGCACCATGCCCAGGCCCTTTACCATTAACCATGTTCCCATGGCTTAGTGCACCCCTTCTGCCTCTAGTAAGATTCTGCTTTTCTTGATCTCATTGATTGTGTCTCTTCTGCTCAGTTTCTGTGCTATCCTCAGGCACCCTACAGTTGGAAATCACTTATTTTGTACCTGCTATATTTTTATAATGTCTGACTAGAGGTTGAGGAAAACCAGCAAATACTTATTCTAGTCTACCTTAATGTCTAGTGTAATATATTACTTGTTTAATATTTACAGAATGCCTATATATCTTCCTCATGTTACCAGCAAATGTTCAGCAGTACAATGGATTGAAGGATAAATGAATAATTTACAGATTGATGCACTTCCCAAAATATCTATATCTCTAGTTTGTCTTACTAAAATATATCACTTTATAGGACTTTGAATTCATAGCCAAAAGTAGTTTCAAGGATAATGCTACATATAAGTTCTTAATAAGTCCTTAACTAGTTTTATACTGTAATTACTTAGTTTGAGATATATTAGAGACAGACCTTCAAATGCTATTTCAAAGCAGAATTTTAAAGTAAAATAGGCCTGGGTATGTAGTTCATTGATTAAAATGCTTGTCTAGCATGTCCAAGGCCTTGGGTTCAATCCCCAACACTGTAAAATAATTAAAATTTAAATATTTCTGTTACAATAAAAGCATATACATATTATAAAAATTTTAAAAATAATATAAAAACTGAACAGTAGAATCAATTTAGATTTTGTGACAAAGAAAAATGGCAGCAATTAATTAGCCTATAGCATATACATTAGCCTGGAAACTAAGTCTGTATTAATTATGAAGGAAACTAAGTCTGTATTAATTATGAAGGAAAATTATGTGCAAATAAATTATCATAAATGTAATTTTCCATATAATTTGAGTTGAAAAAAATGATACAAGAATAATATACTTTACAACTCAACAGAAATTGTCTGAATTTCTTTGTAACCACTTGTTTTTCTTCTCTAAAACATGAAAATTATACTATTTTAGTAACAGAAGTAATTGTGAAAAAATTCAGAGAACCCCAAAGACCAGAAAATCACTTATTCCAAAGATAAAAGTTATATATCATCTCAAACCTTTTTTATGATTCAAATTTTTATAATATTGGAATTATAAATACTTCATATCTTGTTGATTGCTGCCTAACAATATTGTGTAGACAATTCTCATGCCAGTTTATACAGGTTTATAAAGTTTATTTATTTTTTTTTAGACAGGGTCTTACTATGTAGCCCAGGCTGCCCTTGAACTTGCAGCAGTCCTCCTTTCTCAACCTCCCCAAGTGCTGGGATTATAGGTGTGCACTACCATGACTGGCTCTTCTTTTTTCTGGGTTTTTTTTTTTTTTTTTTTTTTTTTTTTGCGGTACCAGGGATAGAACTCACAACCTTGCACTTGCCAGGCAGGTGCTTATGCCACTGAGCTAAATCCCCAGCCCCAGCCTGGCTCTTCTTTGTATTTTATTTTAGAATGCAGTTTAACCTCCTGTTTAGGTGGTTATTCAGTTTGGGGTTCTCAGAACTATGATGCATTTTTCTCACACATACTTTGCATAATTTTCTGTTTGTTTTATTGGAATATATTTCTGGAAGTAGTATTGCCGGGTCAAAGAGTACTTGGACTTTTAATTTGATCTTAGTTACCACACTGCCTATCAGAAAGGAGTAACAAACTGACTTTTACATTCAAGATAAGCTGTTTAGCTTAGGCCCGGTGCTGCGCTGTAATGCTGTGGTACTGAGGCTTGAGGAAATACAGGTATACAAAGCCACAGCAGTGCTTTGTGTAGGTACAGTATCAGAATTTCACATATTAAAGAAGTTTTGTTGCTACCCTGAAAGAAATGAAATATTTGTGTTTGCAGCTTAGACTGTGTGGTACTCATTTTCAAAAGCAGCACTCTCCCTATAGCAGTTAAATCATGGTGCTGTGTACATGTTGGTAATTTGCTGTTTATGACAGTTGGTCATAGAGCATGATCCTCTGTTAATCTTAGATGAGTGACCGAGGAGGTGGTGTCCCTTTGAGGAAGATTGACAGACTCTTCAACTACATGTATTCAACTGCACCGCGGCCACGTGTGGAGACTTCCCGAGCAGCGCCCCTGGTACGTGATCCAGAAACAGTGAGTTGAGATTCTGTGAATCGCCTTCCAGAGGCTCCAGCTGCCCAGAAAACCAGCTGAGCTAGTTGTGTAAGGTGGTTCCACAAGGAAAAAGGGAAGCACTTAGAAACACACACTTACCTCAAAATCGAAACAGTCTTTAGAACACATTTTTAAAAATTGGGCACAGGAAAGATGATTGTTTTATTAGAGTTCCTGCTGCTGAGCTTGATGGCAAATAACAGATTTCCCATGGTAAACCAAATTGTGGTGTACTATTTGTAATGTGAAGAATAAACTACTGATTTTAATAGTATTTGGTTATTATATTCTGATACACTATTTCTTTTTTTTTTTTTTTTTTTTTGGTACCGGGGATTGAACTCACAACCTCAAGCTTGCAAGGCAGGCGCTTAAGCCACTAAGCTAAATCCCCAGCCCTGATACACTATTTCTAATGTGAAGAAAAAGTTATTGGCTTTACTAGTATTTGATTAACACTGATTTAATCTTTAATGTTGACTTTTTTCCTCAAATATTTGTAATTAGAAAGATGTCACATTCTAGACTCAAATAAGACAGCAATTCAAATGTTTAATCACCAGTGTGAAATAGACTCTAATTATAATTATTTTGATGATGTTTTTATTGAGCTTAGTGTCACCTATTTTCAGGCATACGAATGTCAACTTTTGAATTGACTTTATCCTAGCCTTACCCCCTAATTGCACAAAATAGCACTCTGCCAAATCTTTGTTCAGTAATTCTAAAAGAACTCTATTCTTCCAGGCTTTGCAACTTATGGCATAAGTCACTGATGTCAAGCTGTAACCTGATGAGACATAGTATAAAGAAGAACCTATTTTAGACTGTTTTTTAGGGAGTTATCAGAAAGACTTTATTCTGATAGTTTTCCTTGTGACACTGCACACATTCTGGGCCTCTCATCTCACCAAACTTTTGAAATGATTGAGGAATGTGCTTCTCCATTTGAGAACTATAGCTTCCATGAGTGGGTATCTGTGTGCCATGGGGCACACGAATGATAAACATAGATATCTTTTTAGAATTTTAGTTTTAGTTTCTCTCATGGCAGGTTGAAGGGAGATGCTGAGTTGATAGGAAACAGATACTATAAAATTTCTGTGGAAAGTAGCATAGGGAATTAGTTCACACTGTGGAATCTAAACTATTTTCATCCCTGATTCCACCACATTAGAGAGGTATGTGGCCTTGGGAACCAATTACTGACTTCACAAGGCCCAGTTTCCCTAACTGGAAGAATGGAATTATTGCAAGAATTAAATGAGCTTGATGTAGTATCTAGCTTATAATAAATACCATATAATTATTGTGTGGTCATTGGTGCTTCCTCTACATGGGTGCCTTCTGGTGGGTGTTTGCATGGACATGGAAGAACATCTTCAAATGCAAAAAGAGAGAACCCATGTGTCTGTCTGCTAGGCCTGTTCATCAGTTACTGCTTTTATTCATTCTGAGTTCCTGACCATCCAGCCTGTTGCCACTTCCTGAGCTGGTAGGGTTTACTCTCACCTGCTTTTCAGGCCTGCCCTTGCCCTTTAGAGGCTTGCAGTGAAGGGCAGTCCACTTAGGACTGGTGCCAGTACATAAGTAGGTTGTTTTCTTCTCTGTTAACTGCTGATAGGTGAAGCCTCATGAGTCCTCATGTGTGGTTAGTAGACAGTGAAAAAGCAGGTCAGGTATCATGTACTTAAGTGGTTCTCCTGGGGCCATTTCTGGAACCAGTTAACGTATCAGGCAGGACCTCAAGAGGAGATGAGTGTAACATGCAAATTGTGATAGTCCAAGGAAGACACACTTCCAGAAGGACTGGGTTCTTGTACTGCCCTACTCCATACTTATATATGATTAGTCTCTTTGTAAATAGCCTTCTGTGCTACAAAGATGTCACAGCCTTGTCTTAGCCACTTTCCTTGCTGCTGGAACAGAATTCCTGACACATGAAACTTAAAGGAGAAAGGGTTTATTCACAGTTTATAGAAGTTTCAGTCCATAGTCAGTGGCTACAAGGCAGGGCAGCATAGCAGAGGGGCATAGTAGACAGAGCAGAGAGTGCAGTCAGATGAGGAGTAGGAGGGAAATAGCCTGTCTAGGCCACACTCCCAGAAATCTACCTTTTCCAACCAGATCCCATCTCCTAACAGTAAGTCAGCTATATGCCCCCATAATCCAATCACTTTGCAAAATTCCTATCTGTGAGCACATGAAGCTCTTGGGGAACATGTAGATATAAATCATAACAAGCCTGGATTAAAGGGATGAGGAGAAGACAAAGTAAACAGAACCTAGAAGCAGGAAAAGTTCCAGAGGAACCTGAGGTATGAACACCTGCTTTGTTTCCCTTTGGCTCTATGGGCCTCCCTAGTGACAGGACCCTCTGGAAGCTAACAGCATGGGAATCCATAGATGTGATCAATCCATTCAGCTCAACCTTCCTGGGCAGGAGAAGTGTGGGAACTGGGTAGTTGGTAAGGAAGGCAAGCAGAAACTGGTTAGAAAAGTAAGTCGAGCTAGAATTGGTGGGAGGTTTGTTACAGTGCGCCAATTCCTGAGTCCATATAAACTCCTAATGTGCTGTGTAGATTATCACTGACCATATGACTTGGTAATAGAAACCTTTTTACCTTCATCCTTGTGTTTTGTTTTATATTAAAGAGTTAGTAGGATTTATCCAGGTAAGGAGTAGGCCATTCCGTACAACTAGGGACAGGATGAAGACAGACACAGAAGTGCTTGCTATGTTTAAGGACTTAAGAGTGGGTGATATGGTTCTGCTAAATGAGAAAGTGGGAGGCAGGCATTTGATGTTATCAAGTCTCGAAAGCTCTTTTTAGAAGCTTGGCTTTTTATCACTAAGGAAGTGAGTTGGGAGAGTGGGAGTGGTGGTATGCTTTGAAGATTTTAAGCAAGGAAGTGACCTGTCAATGAGAATTAAGAAAGTAGACTACGATAGATTACCTCAGGTTCAGGACACAGGCTGGAAATGCCTGGTGTGAAGTCATGAGATAACATCTATTAAGGCTGCAAATAAAGCTTTTTTTACTCTTGCTCCTAAAGAGAGAATATATTTTATATAATATTACCAAAAGAATTCCCTAGAGTGGGCCAGTGAAGAAAAGCAACCTGGTTTTTCTAAACTACCAGAAATCGTATTACGGAAAGAATGAAGAGTTTCACATAACCATAGGGGATCAGCTAATGTAGTGTTCAGCTAAGCTTCAGCTTAATCACTATTAACACTTACAAGTTAATAGATCTCTCATATGCAGGCTCAGGTAGCCCTGGGAAGAACCCTAGCATGATTTATCTTAATTAGAAAAGTATTTCAATGTGTGGCTGTCTGAGTAAAGTCTTGTTTTTCTCATCACACAGGCTGGTTTTGGTTATGGGTTGCCCATATCACGTCTGTATGCACAGTACTTCCAAGGGGACCTGAAGCTATATTCCTTGGAGGGCTACGGCACAGATGCTGTTATCTACATTAAGGTAATAACAAGAGTCTTCTTGATTTAACCATATTTCTTTTAGTGGTAACAGTGCGCAATATATTTATTAAAAAAACTTTACCTTATGCTGATTTGAGTACAAAAATATTTACAAGGAATTCTGCCTGATTTGGTAGTTGATCCTCTTGACTGCGGAAACATTCTTACCTGTCCTGATCAGGGATGTGGTTGGGAATTGGAAGAGAAACTGATGAATTGTAAAGTTATATGCCATGTATATGTAATTTTAATGTAAAGCATATGAAAGGATGTTGATCCCCTGATCTTCTGATGTGCATAGGGGTCTACACATTGTCTTTCCTTCACAAGCTATACTTAAAATGCACCATTTCAGTTTTTTTAAACAAAAAAATAACCAGGTGTTTGATCCTTTGGGAGTCTTCTACATAGATGTCTTCTGACTGATTTGACAAGAGGTATTTTGTGGTTGTTTGTATTTGTTTTTCAGTCCTAAGGATTGAACCCAAGACCTTGGCAAGCATTTGCCACTGAGCAGCTCTAGCCCTTAATTTTCTAAGTTGCCCAAGCTGGCCTCAAACTTGTAGTCCTTTTCCCTCTACCTTCCACATAGCTGAGATTACAGGTGGGCACTATCATACCCAGCTTGATAGCAGTTTTAGGTGACTTTCCCTCATGAGTCCTTCCAGAACATCGTTTTCAAAGATACCCTCCCGTTTTGTGTGTGTGTGTGTGTGTGTGTCTTGTTTATTATAATATTTGGTTAAATGTTACAATTACAGTGACAGATGTCATTACATACACAGATTAGGGAATACGCACAGGTGACTTAGTAAGCATATAGCTTACCTGATGGGAGCAGAAGCACTTAGCCTACTGACCTGCAGTGTTCAGTTGACTTATGGAGGGGTCAGTATTACAGGGATAGAAAAGCCTTGGGTAAGCCACAGACTACTGGTGCCTATTCAGTGATGCTAGTTGCTTGTTCTGATCACTAGATGGCACCAATTTTATGGGAAATGCTGGAGAATTTGAGAAAAAATTTCATTTGAAAATGGTATGTTCTTTGTAGATTATAGTTCTGTTTTTCCAACCATGTCAGTTATGAGAAGCTTTAAAATGGCAACATCAGTGCAATATTTTTATCACCAAATGTGGCATTTTTATCCAGCCTAATAGATACAGAAATTTGACAGTATATAAAGAGAACATATAGTGGAAAGGTTTTTAGTTGCGTTTTGGAGAAAAATAGAAGACAATAAATGTTAAAAATCATCAAAACCATCAACATCAAAGATCTTACTTTGAATTATTAGACAGAAATTTCTAGTTTAATATTTTCTGCATCTCAAGGAATCCCAGTGGTCTGAGATTGAAATACTGAAAAGTCCTGACTTTAAGAAGATAGTAAGGAATGCAATTTTTTTCTTTCTTTCTTTCCTTCCTTTTTTTTCTTTTCTTTCTCTCTCTTTTTTTCCAGTAAGAGGGTTGAATCCAAGGTCTTGCATGTGTTAGGCAAGTGCTCTGCTGTAGAGACACACCCCCAACTCAGGAATGTAGTTTATCCCAGTTTCTAGTGACTTACAGAAAGCTGAAATAGAACACTGTATTAATGGTAGTGATATATTAGAAGCATAAAATTATGCATAATACAGGAATCAGATGTAATGTGACTAAAATTGGCAGCTATAATGGCAGAAGAAAACACAGGATCAAACTCAGAGCCACGAATTGTTCATGCAAAAGCGAAGATGCCTTAAACATAGTTTTGTATTTACTGACAATTAATTTGGGAATAGTAGGGGCTGAACACAGGACCATCACATTGAGCTACATCCTTAACCCCTTTTTGTGTTTGAGACAGGGTCTTGCTGAGTTGCCCAGGCTAACCACAGACTTGCAGTTTTCTATTTCAGCCTCCCAAGTAGCTGGGCTTAACAGGCATGTGCCATCCTACATGGGAGTTTTTAAAAGTATAGTCACTATACTGAAAAAAAATTTATTTTTTACCAGTAAGTAATGTAGATATCATTAAATATATACATATATTAAGGTTTATGTGTCCTTTTTTTATGCTTTTATACTTAGCTGACTTTTTCAAGTATGTAACTTGTGGTCTGGCTCATGCTTTCTAAGAGGCAATCTACTATACCCATGTAAAATGTCAATATGGTACCTTCCAGGTTGGCTGGACATTACTGCAGACAACAAATTTAGTCAACACACATGTCAGTTAATTCCATAAGTTAGTAAACAACATGTTTCAAACATGCACACCTTAAAACATGTTTGTAGATAGTGTTGTGATTAACAAGATATCAAGACTATTTAATTTACAGTGATCTCTTCACATTGAATATTTTCTCAAAAAATGAATTCCTAAAAATGCCAGACTTAGAGGTCCTGCTTTTTTTTTTTTCAGGCTCTGTCAACAGAATCAATTGAGAGACTCCCAGTGTATAACAAAGCTGCCTGGAAGCATTACAACACCAACCATGAGGCTGATGACTGGTGTGTCCCCAGCAGAGAGCCAAAGGACATGACAACATTCCGCAGCGCGTGATGCACTTGGGACACCTGGAGTGTCCAAGTGCAGTTCTGATGTTAAATTTGGAAGAGATGTTGTTCTCTATACTATACTATACCAAATACGTCATGTGTAATTTTCACAATTAACTCTTTGGGTAGAATAAATGGAAACTGAATTTTATTTGTGCCTCTTATCCCTTCTAAGGGTAAGAGTACATCTATTTTACATGTATATTTTCACAGTTAATTGAACATATTTTTTAAACAACTGTAGTTTGGTCAACTTTGTTCTTTATGGTAGACTTCAGAATCATAGAAGTCTTTGGGTTTATATAAGAAAAGGGTACTTTTTAAAATATATATATATGTTTCACCTATGTCTACTAGAAACATTTTCTAAATAATACTAGCTGGTTAGCTGTCTTTCTGTTATTTGGAGTTCTTCCATCTTTTATTAGTACTAGTAAAATGCTCTTCAAGTTTATCAGTGACCAACTACAAGTTGAGCATAACGCAGTTGTAGGTGTAGAACCAGTGTCGTTTCAGCATCTACGTACGTTGTCTTAGCTGTGATTCAGCTGATCGTTTTTTAATTTGATTGAAATAGATGTTGATGACTACCTTCCTATGGAGCCTAAGGCAAGATCATGGCAGTCTGTTCCAAGTGTGGTTGTGATTAACGCAAGAACAAACTAGCAGGTACTAAAATTATAGAGAATAAATTTAAGGCAAAGCATCATGTCCCCAGAACTGAATTAATCATTTGTTGAATTTACCTGGGCGAGCTTTTAAAAATAATAAGGTTTTCTGGGTCCCACTCTAGACATAATCTGAACCTCTAGGACTGGAGCCTAGGGGTTTCAATTTTTAAAACGTTTCCAGTATGATTTTTGCCTAATTAGAACTGCTCTTTTAAAGTGAATAGCTCTGAAGTAACAGAGATCTTTAGGTTTTGGTTTCCACTTATTTAAAGGTTACATTTTCTAGACCCATAAGACACAAACTGATTCTCAGACTTGGGGCAGTTAGATGCATCATTAGAAGCAAGAGAACAAAATACTGCAGGAGAATTGTTTGGTACCACAGGGTCATCTTGTTTGTAGTTTAAGAGGCAAGAAAGAACATAAAATATGCAAATTCTGTTATTAGGGAAAACTCAGCTTGCATTTATTACAACAGACTTTTGCATTTGTATAGTAGTGTGCAATTTACAAATATATTGAGATACTATTACAACTTTGTTGGTCTTCAAAACAAAACCTGAAAGAGCAAGTGGTACAGTGTGACCTAGAGACTCACAGAGGTGGAGCCAGAGCCCAGACTGTTCCCACTGATCACAGTATCCACAGGCAAGTCCAGGAGGCTGTGCACTTCACTCCTCATCTTTTAAGGTGTTTGAGAATTCACTGAAAACTACACATTGTGTATGTGTATCAAATTATCACACTGTACCTGTTAAATAGGTACAGATTTTTAAAAAAATCAAATCATACACCATAAAGTAGAATTCTTATACCCATCAGAAAAAAAAAATGTATATAACTCTGTAGATTTGAAAGGGAGGTTAGTGTTAGTCCTGGCCCTCACACAAGAGAAGAGGACCATGAGACTGAGGGACCTGCAGTGGCCCAGGGCTTCATACTCAATCTGACTCACTGCTGAAAAGATTCACACCTTCCCTTGCCTGCTACTGTTCCCCAGCATGCATTTTGTGGAAAACAGTAAAATATGTTAATGCTTGACTTATTATTAGTTCACTGCAGTGCATTGCAGTTTTTTAGCTTTAAACTTTTGCTATAGGAATGAAATATTTTAGAATCCTTTGAATTAAAATACTCTTTCCTAAATGAGAAATTTGTACAACCAAACTTGATGTTTTTACTTATGAAATAGGCTTTCCTACCCCCAAGAAAATTAGTTTTGCTCTGTATAGGTAAGAGCTAAAAAATAATGTTTTCGAAGGAAAAGTGAAATTGTTTTCCTTTGGCTTTTTAAGGTTAACATCTTTTTACTTTGTAGTTACGATAATGGACAAAAATAATTCTGGGAGAGCTTTTTCCTGGTTGGTTTTGAATCACTGAGCTACCCACAAGTTTTTTAGATTCTTGTATGCACTCTTGTATACCAGCATTAATGTTAGGCAGGGTAGATATAAAAATATGTTGAAGGTCAAGAAGTAGATGCTGACTTTTATAACCTGGGCAGTTAATGTGCCAACATTTTTTAGGAAGAGATAGCAAAAATTGTCTGCCAGATACTTAAAATGCCAGCTGGCCTTTGATGTCTCCATACCTAATAATAATCACTTTCTTGAACTGTGAAGTTTTTACATAAAGATGTTGAAGTGGAAGTCTACCTTATTATTTTGTAAAATGTCTTCTGTATGGCAATAAACTGAAACATGGATCAACTCTTAATTTGGGAAATAAACTGAGTCAATTTAGGTTTTTAAAAATCATTGTCTTTTAACTAGGAGTCTCACATCCATAAGGCTCAGTATTCTGTAAACATTCAAAAACTACATCTTAGGATTTTCTTTTCTTCTTTTTTTTTTGGAACCGGGGATCGAACTCACGACCTCACGCTTGCCAGACAGGTACTTAAGCCACTGAGCTAAATCCCCAGCCCCATCTTAGGATTTTCAAAAGGAGAATTATTTGGAACTCAAATTTCAAAAATTTGTAGCTGGTGGCTTGCACTAAATCTTATTTTTCAAAAGAGGAATTGCTTGGAATTTAAATTTCTAATGTGTATATTGGAAAGAAAGAGATAGGATTTATATGGATTATCCTAGCTTTTCATTATCCAAACATCCCACAAAAGACCAGCTTACTGCATAAGTGGAGATCATTGTTTGAATTTGAAAACCTATAAATAATTTTGAAATTCAAGTAAGTTTTACAGTACAAATAGTTGTAAGAAAAACTTTAATTGAACCAGCACTACTCTTTGCTTACACCAGTTAAGGTGCTAGTCAAATATGCATCCTATCTTGTTCCCACTTAAAAGGATAAAGACACCCAACTTCCCTTTATTACTGAAGCCAGCAGGTTCCTGAGCAGAACTACAGAGGGAGGAAGAACAATTAGCTTTATTGTCCCACTGTGATTCTGTAAATACCTAATTAGGGAGAAGCCAAGTCAATTGACCAATCTCAGTTGTATGTATTGTGAAGCATCAAAGGACAGGTAATCTGGGCTGAGTTATGTGGCCTGCAAACATGGTTTTGCTTTTCATCTTATGATTAGTTTCTGACCCCAATAATTAAATAATTAGTATTTTTGCAGTACTCAGAATTGAACCAAGACCTTTCCACTAAACTACATCCTCAGCCCGTTTTACATTTTATTTTAGCATAGGGGCTTGCTAAATTACAAAATTGCCCTAGCTGGGCTTGCTTGTGATCCTCACCCTGCCAGAATGCTGTGATTACAGGCATGTACCACTATGCCTGGCTCCCTAATAATTAATTTTATAGTTAACACTTTAAAGATAATATGAATAATACTTGTGAAGGATATTTTTGGTCACTCTTTAAAAAAAAATACTACTAGTTTACTTACTTCTGGATTTTTTTTTTCCTTCAGGGAGAGGGATCAAACCCAGGGTCTCTTCATGCCAGACAAGTGCTCTTCTAGCTTCTCTTGAATCTTATAATCTCAGCCTTCATGGGCAGCTAGTAAGATGTACTGAGTACTTGTCTTTGTGGAGGCCCACAATCTTTTGAATGGACTCTGTACTTTAGTGAACCTCTGTGATATTAGTCTTGCTTTCTCGTGTCTCCTTTGCTTCTGCAAAGGATGACCTCGTTTTTCAATCAAAAACATCAGCACTGGCAACATGACGCAAAGTCCTGTGCCATTTCCTATATGCTGGCATGAGTTATGGCACGTGTATCTGGCTTTCAAAGGACATTGTGGTTGTGCGGTCATGTTTTTGATACAGAAACAGTGTTGGGGCTGGTGTTAATGGCTGCAGTAAAGTTGAGTTCTAGATTTTAATCCTCAATAGTGGCAGAGAAAAGATCAGTACAGTAAGTCCCCAATTCAGAAATGAATTCCATCCCAGGACAATGTTCATTAAGTGGGATTCGTTCCTGGATCCAACAAAGTGATACAGAACACAAGTGAAAGTTGGCAGTTTAAATGGCCATAGGTTAGGGACTTACAGTAGTGGGGTTTTCTTTTTACCTTTTAAAAAAAAATTCTTATTGAGACTTCACATAACCTGAAACTTTTAAAATACAGTTCAGTAGCATTTATTATACCCACAGTGTTATGCAACCACTGTTTCTAACTAGTTCCAAAACATTTTCATCACCCCAAGAGGAAATCCTGGGCCCATTATGATGTAGTTTCTTTTTCATGCCAGTTTTGTAGCATGGTTTGGGGTATCATTCTTCGAAACTTACCCTAGAGTTTTTCTACAGTGACATCATTATGTAAGGGTGGAAATATGGAAAGATAATTGTATAGAAACAAACTATCTAAACTAGCTGTTGGACATATTGTCCTAAAGGAATGATTTAAACCAGCCAAAGACTAATATCAGTATGTGTACATGTTGAGTATAAAAATTAAATATCCAAAATGATAACTGCATTCTTTATGTGTCAAAATAGAATCAACAATCGTGAGACTGTAACTGGGTAAGTTACATAGTATATGATTCTTTTCCAAACCCCAGCTGTTCATACTGTTCTCTAGAATGCAGTTTGAAGTAGCTAAGGATTACAGCTCCTGTAGGCCTCCAGTAAACCAAAGCAGGCCTTGCAGCACATTGCCAAGACCCGCCAGCTCTCATTGTATTGGCAGTGCCACCACTGCAATCTCACCCGTCACCTCGTGCCAAGCTCTGTGTTCTTTCCAACTGTTGGAATGGAGTAAGACAGGAAAGCGTTATATGGTGGTGAACCCAAAACTTTGGCTCTGGGAAAGAGGTTGGCCCAGCTCAGAGTGGAGGCTGACCCGGTGCCTGACTGTAGCAGGCCCAGTCCTAGGGAAGCAGATGTAGGGGCAGTGGGGAAAGACAGGAGCAGTGGAGCCAGTGGAATCATAAGGGACAACTGACACTGGAAATCTAAAACTTAAACAGTTCCAGACATTCCATCATAGGCAGTGAAGAGCAACCCAATTAGTGAATAATTGGACATTCCATCATAGGCAGTGAAGAGCACTAACCCAATTAGTGAATAATTGGACAATTATCCAGAAACAACAGTTTTAAAAGTTTTTTAAATTCTTAACTGACCTAAAATAATCATACAAATTTATGGATACAGTGTTATTTCAGTGCCTGTATGTGTGTAATGATCAAATCAGTAATTAGCATATCCATCAGCTCGCATTTATCCTAGCTGTTTTGAAGTGTACAATAGCTTGTTACTAACTATAGTCACTCCATTGTGTTATGGAATGCTGGAACTTTTCTTCCTTTTTAACATATGTTTATACCCTGTCACCAGCCTTTTTCCCCTGCCGATCCTATCCGCTGGTAGCCAGTATTCTGCTCTCTACCTGTGAGGTAAACTTGCTTCCAGTGTGGTCCCATAAGATTAGATCAACTAGTGAAACTGATCAACTAAGATACCTTAGTTTGTTGTAAGCAGACTAGGCTTCCAGGCTATAGGCTTTTCTTCTTAGCACCTGGCCACAAAACTAATGGCTGTGACCTCAAGACCAGCTCCATACAGTGACTTACCGTCATTCACAGCTCCAAAGCAACAGAAGCTTTCTTCTGTCCTAATGAAAATCCTACTTTTTCTTTGTTTTCTGGACATAGCAGAGACCTCTCAGGCCTGTCCATGTGTATTCCAGGGTGCAATCTTATTCCCTAATGAAAGCTCCTTTATGGGAGATTCTTGTCTGCATTTCTGATGTTGACAAAAAGAAATAAGATTTTCTGCTATCTTCAATTTACTCAGGAGCATTCTAAGTGCGGTGAATTTGATTTACTGCAATTTAAGTATGACTGCCTCTGGCACAAAGCTGTTCACTCTGTTAAATAAAGACAACACTCTAAAATCCTTAGATTCCAAATGACCTAAAGATGTAACAAGAAAATATTCCTGAACAGTAGGTTTATAAATGGGTACTGCATTTCTTAAATGGTTATCATCACTGTGTTACAGACAGCTGAGGTAGTTAGAAATACAGGCAGTCAGACAGGGTTGGGCCCTCAAAGGAGCCAGAGCAGAAGTTCAGATACCTTGCAGCCTTGGAAGAGAAAATCACCTCCTGCTGTGGGCCAGATCTCAAGACAAATACAACCACATCCTAAGGATCCACAGTCCAAATACTTCTCTATTACCCCAAGGAGTCAGTATCCCACCCCCCTACAGGAAGAGTCACTGCTGTTAAGCACTTGCTCCCCTATTTGCTCCTAATTTAATCAATTTTACCTGAGCAATTAATCTTATTGGTTGACCACAGTTCTGTCCCACTTTATGCCCACCTTGCAAATTTCCATTTTTCCCCTCCTTTGATCCATCTAATTTCATGATTTTACTCTGTAAAAGTCCCTGGAAAAGACAGTCCTTGGCAACCCACTTGGGGCCCCTTCTGTCTCTCTCTCAGACAGAAGCTTTCTTTCTCTCAATAAATATATTCTACTCTTAACCTCCATTGTTCCTAAAATTCATTCTTCGATTTTAGAGAACACAAACTCATACTGGACATAGTAGGTTGGGAGTTTCATTCCCCTATATCAACTTGAAGGCCTAATTATCCTATATATATATTTGCAGTATCACCTCCAAACTGAATGGAAGCATCCATTTGGCAAAGTGTTAGAGTATTCTGGCACAATAGAGCAGTAAAAGTACAAAATGAACAGATTCATTGAGTTGAGGACATGGAAAGGAGCACATGACCCATGGCAGCTGGGCCATCTCCTTCAACGGGATACAGAGAAGCAGAGCATTACGTGACCTCCGATCGGAAGTGGCACATGGGGTGGATATTGATGACGTGTGAGGAACCAATTGGAATTCTCTGTGTGTGCAAACAGGAAGAGGAGTTGCAATTAGGGTTGAAGGAGAAGCAGGAAGTGGTAGGCGGTCCTGCATTGGCCTTCTGCCACGTTAGACCACTGCCATAACTAGACAGTAATTTATACTAGGGCAAAACTCTTTCACAAAGGCAGTAGGCCCAGTGCTAAACCTGGTATGTCTGGTACATAGTTCGCCATCATGAATGTTTGCTTTTAGTTTAAAACTTTTCAACTGGATTATTCCTTGTCTGTATTTTTTGCTGTGAATTCTTTACTATGTTATTTTTGGTTCATGAACCTAACAGTGGCTCTTCTAGAAGAGTTTTCTCCAGAGGCATCCAGCATGTTTAGGCATTCCCAAGCCTTATGAGACACCCAGCAGTCTGGTTCCTCCTTGGTCTTTTCTTTTGTATTGGGGGCTGAACACAGGACCTTCATACATTTCTAGCCCCTTTTATTTTTGGAGACAAGGACTCACTAAGTTGCCAAGCCGGGCTGGACTTGAGGTCCTCCTGCTTCAGCCTCCCAGAGTGCTGGGATTACAGGCATGCAGCACCATGCCATGCTGCATCCTGGTTTTCCTAACGTGATGTCTTGCTTTTTTTTCTCCATTCCTGGGTTTGACTGAGACATTTTGCTGAGGTTATTAATGTACAAGTGATTTCATAATCCCCTTTTGTATTTCTTCAATTTCTATCATCTGTGCAAACGATTCATGTATCAAATCTCCCCTGTTATAAATTCTTAATTTTTGATTTCTTTATTGGATCCTGACTAAAAGCTATAAAAATAGCACCTGGAATATAACTCACTGCAGAGTGTGTGCTTAGCATGCACAAAGCCCTGGGTTCAACCCCCAGTACATGAAAAAAGCAAACATATAAATATAAAGTGTTATTTTAACAATAGATGGAGGTTTTATTTTATCAACTCTAGTATGGCTTCAAACTTGCTTGGTTCTTGGGATTTGGGTAGGTAAGGAATAAAAATAAAGTCAGAAATTTAGTGTGGCATAAAGGAAAAAAAGCCTGGAACTTTGCATTCTGCAATAGTTTAGATTTATGATTAACAAGTCAATAGCCAAATCCTAAATACAAAAGTGCTTACATTCTGTGAATTTCCTCCCAAATTCTTAGTAAAATCTTCACTTTGTAATGATCTTATATCATTTTTAATGATCTTTCCCTTAAAAATAGGTAGAAAACCTCAAAATACCAAACAACCACATGAAACAGATAATATACATATTACTTTAACTATGAAAGAAATCCAACTAGTAACTTAAAAGCTCCCCTAGAAAGAATTTTCAGCCAGGTGAGGTGGTGCACACCTGTAACCCCAGCACTTGAGGCTGGGGCAGGAGGGTCACAATTTGAGCCCAGCCTGGGCAACTTAGTGAGTTAGCAAGACCCTGTCTCAAAAAATAAAAAAGGGCGGGGGATGTAGCTCGGTGTGAAGACCTTAGGTCCAACTTCCAGTACCACAAAGGAGGAGAAAAAAGGGCGGGGGCGGGGGAAAGGAGAGGAAAGAAATAATGATTTCCAGGCCCACATGGTTTTGAGACAGGGATCTCTGTGGTGAGACAGAGGCTGGTGACAAGCCCCTGGGCACAGTGAAACATTAGTCTCTGTAGCACAGAATGTTTCAGCAGACCTGTCATGAGGCTGGTAAAACCACAGAAGCAGTGTTAGCCTGAAATGAGAAATTATTACCAGAAAAAAACCTAAATAAGCCCCCTAAGTTTCATTTAGTTGATTTAAAAATCACTAATATTGGATCTGATAGTGCTGGCTCTACTTGCAGTCAACTTTTTCGGTCCTTGATACTCCCTGATAGAATAAAGCTTTCTATATGTCATTGTGTGAAACAGCAGGTCATATTTTTTAAAAAAGTACATGGATTGAAATAGTATAAATCAAACACAGATTTGCCATATTGTAATTACCAAAGTCAAGTTTAAAAAAGCATTTTCTTATAAAAAAAAGTATTTTTTCTCAACATATGATGTAGTTGGAAAGTTCAAATTCCCCCTATGATATATACTTTACTGGCCTAAGCTAATAAACACCATAAACGTTTGTTTCCAACATCAACTTTATACATTAACATTTGAATGAATACATTCATCATATGGCTAGGATAGCAATTTCCAAATCCAGGGCTAATGTACTTCCTGGCTTATGCTGAAACACTTAAGACCAATTAACTAATTCATGAATTAATATTTAGACATCAACCTCTAGAACTAAATGAGATAATATTTGTAAAATGCTTAGCACATTTCCTGGCATATAGTACTCAATAAATCATAGCCATTAATATCAGTATCATAAACCTAGAATGTCATAAGATTTTCTACATTGAATACTGCCACAAATAAATGAACAAAAGTGATTGGAACTGTTTCATCGTCGAACCACTAGAACAAAACTTAGGGGTAGGAGCTGTAGTTCAGCAGCAGAATATTTGTCCAGGATGTGCAAGACCCTGGGTGTAATCTCCAATACAAAAACCCAAATTAGACTGGTGATATAGCTCAGTGGCACAATGCCTGCCTGGCAAGCACAAGGTCCTGAGTTTGATTGCCAGTACCAAAAATAAATAAATAAAAGCCACCCCAAAATAATAAGAAATGTAGAACTCTTTATTACCACTGAACCAAATAATAAAACCCAAATGCAACTTCACCAGAGATAATATTTTATGGAAAATCATCTTAGTCACATGAGCAATTTGAGAAATCAATGAAAAAATCAATTATGTGTCAGTTATCACTTATGTTCACTATATAATGAAACTCCTTAAACTGCAATGAGAAGAAAGTAGTGCTCTTGGCTCCCTGTGGTTAGGATCTTTCTTAAATTAACAAGTCCATCTCCTAAGCCTGCTTTGCTGCACGAGGGCTCATTCATTTATCAACATTTATGGAGTGCTAAGAAGCACTGGGCAAACAACTGTGCACAGTCATGGTACAGAAGAAAAATCATAGGTGGCCAGATCTTATAAAATAAGTGTGCAAAGTGCTTAGTAAACAATGAAATATAAGTTAATAACGTGCTGAGATACTGTTTTATATTTTGTAGATTAAAAAACCTAAGAAATCCAGGTGTGCTATAATACTAGCCGCTTGGAAGGGTGAGGCAGGAGAATTGCAATTTCAGACCAGCCTGGGTAATTTAGCAAATTTCTCAAAATTTAGAAAATAAATTGTAAAAGGCTGAGGATGTGGTTCAGTAGAGCACTGCTGCATTCAATCCCCTGTCTAAAATAAAGAGAGAAAAAATTTACAAGTGCCACAGGTAAGAACATATGCCGGTGCAATTTCTCACGTGGGTGAAAGGGAACTCTCACATGTTATGATGCATGTATAAATTTTTTCCTTTTGTGGTGCTAGGTCTTGAACTCAAGGCCTCATGTATGCTAGACAAATATTCTCACTGAGTTACACCCTCAACCCCATGTATAAATTTATATAATAACTTTCCAATCCATTTTGGTATTTCCTGTAATGTTACACAATGGTATAAGCTATAACCTAACATTCCACTGTTAGACACACACCCCAGAGAAACTTGCTTATGGATCGGAATGCTAATAGCACTACCTTTTGTAATAACAAAAATGACTGGAATTCTCTCCCAGATCCATCGACAGGAAATAAATGAATTTTGATGTATTTGGTTTATTCAATGCCATCGTATACAGCAGTGACAATAATTTATAGCTGCATACACGGAAGGATCTTAGGACCATAACTCAGAGTGCACTAGCAGTTCTCAGAAGACTCATATAGTATGATGCACTTCTAAGCTCAGGAACAAAGAAGCAGTGTGTTGTAAACGCCAAACCCAGGCTCATGGTACAAGGATGGGAGAGGGAAAAGCTCATGGGCAAACGTAGGTACAGTGACTAACAAAGCTTTTGAAGGTTTTGCATTTTGTTGTGTTACATAATTACCTTATATGTTATATGTGTTCTTTTTAAATTTGTAAGTATTTTTGGGCTGGGTATAAATGCCTAGTGGCATAAATGCCTGCCTGGCAAGTGAAAGGTCATGAGTTCAATTCGTGGTACAAAAGAAAAAAAAAAGAATCAAATTTATAAATATTTTTAAATTATTGAGATAATTTTGACAACAACAAAAACCGTTGTGTAACACATCTGTGCATCTAAGTTGGCATTAATCGTGAGACAGGACAGACAAGGGAACTCATGTTTTCTGTCTTCCAGGCTAGTGTTTTTGGACAGTCCACTTTGAAACCAAAAAGAACACAATGGCTCACACTGTACCCTTTCACTAGGATGTCTTTCATTTTAATTTATAAAACTAATGACTAATTACTACATACAAGTTCAAGGAATACTTGAGTATTAAACAGAGATAAATTCTTTTCTTCTGAACCTCCCACCTTTCACAATACTCCCCACTTCTATGAAATATTCCTGACATTTTCAAAATATGTGCCTGTATCTATATATAACAATGCATGCTCTTTTAAAAATAAAAACAAAACTGTTTCCCTGTCAATATTTTTCAACAACTTGTTTGTTTAATTACAATAATATTTTTCATGTCAGTAGCCATACATTATGCACAATACTTTTAGGGGTTATATGGTTTTCCTTGGTAACAGACATGCTATGATTTAATTCACACACTCACTTGATGAATTATTTAGGTTATTCCCACTATGGTGGGACATTAAATGAGATTCCTTTTGTATTTCTTTTGGCAGAGGTTTTCAAATCTGCAAACAAAACTAACAGTGCAGGTCACTCTGCATTGTAAAGTGAGATCCCAGACCACTTACATGAAAAGAGCTCTCTCCAAGCTGGCTCCTGGCAACGAGGTCGTCGTGCATTTTGAGATACAAAATTATTGAAGTTTAAAACGCTGAAAAAGAGAACCCAAGACCTCGGAACAGAATGAGATTTTGAAAAACTCTAAAGGCTAAGCAAAGCGTTCTTTGTAATTTACTCTGTAGAAGGCGGCCAAGGTGACATCACTTCAACCTTTAAAAGAGGATGGTAACAAATAGTACAGAAAAGGCTAAGACAGTTCCTTCATTTCGACTTTGCCTCCTCTCCTAATCACTATCAGATAGGAAAAGGCAGAAGTAAAATTGGTAGGAGAGAGCTGAAGCCAAACAAGGGTGAAGAGAAAGGTACAATAATTTCTCTCTGCATCTGAGAAGGACTGGGAATTCTCACACTTCAACTCCGGGGTGCAGCTGTCTTACAACAGAAGCCCTACAAACAGGAGGCTGTGGAGAAGTGAGTTAAAAACTTGTTCGGGAGTTCGCAGGAGCTGCACCCGGAAGGAAGGGAAGACAGCAAAACCTGGCAGAGCAGGAAGCTTCCTGAACCGAGGCTGTGGCTGAGAATTCCTCCACCATGCAGCTCAGGGCCACGATGAGTGGAGATGGGAGTGCAGGGCCACTTCTTTCCCGGGGAGAAGCTTAACTGTGAGGCTATTACAGATTTCAGCTGACAACCCAGCAGCCTAACAGGGAACCCGGATGAAGGGCCAGTGTCTACTTGAAGAAAGAATGTAGGGCAACTGGTTGTAGTTGCATGCGTTGTGATCCCAGCACTTGGAAGGCTGAGGCAAGAGGATTGTCATGAATCTGAGGCCAGCCTGGGCTACACTGTGAGATTTTGTTTACAAAAAAAAAAAAAAAAAAGTGAGCAACTTTAAGCCCCTGTTTCCACACTACTTCCACACTTCTGTGCTTCTCTCAGGTCTATGGGAGATCATTTTGCCATTCCCCAAGATGGCAGGGAACCAGATGGGTGCGTTTGTCTCCCCCGTTAAGTTGTGCTTCTTACAAACTTATGCTCACTGTGCTCTGAAAGCCCAGTCTTGTTCTCAGGCCTGCCCGTGGTCTCTCCTGTCCTTGGACTTTCCAACACAGCAAGTGTTTCTCCCCTGCCTCTTGCAATCTGAACAAATTCACATGCTCAGTGGACCAGGGCTGACCATGAAGAGAAGCAGGCATGCAAGAGGGTCAGGGGAAACAGATGGCGCTGCTGAGAACTCTTTATCCCTCATATAATTTTTATGACTTGAGTTCCCTTGGGCTTTGGGCTTTGTTCAGGTCCAAAGGCACATGGTTTAGAAATTTAAAAATCATTGTCTTTGCTTTTCTACTGTAAAATCCTTTCCCCAAGGCAATGAATGCATTGACTAAATGAATAAAGGATAAAGAGATTCAGAGGCAACATCTTGGGTTACATCTCAAAATATTATCCCGCCCATGGTTACAGTCAAGGATGCTAACAGGACCTGGGGGTGGGATTAGTGGAAACTTGGAATAGGCTTTGATGGGTTCTGGAAAAGGGACAAGGATTAGATGATCAAAGTCAGGAGGAACTCCGAATTTTTGTAAGCACAAAGAAAGAGGGTGTTGCAAGCTTAATAGTCCACAGAGGAAGAGTTCCAGGGAAAACCCACCTCTCTTCTTTTTCTTTTCTGTTGTTCTGTTCTTTCTTCCCTTCTTTTCTCCTTCCTTTCTTCCTTCCCATCTTTCTTCTCTTTCTCCTTGATAGTTCGTCTTGGCCAATAGCTGTTGAAATAAGGATCTGGACTTCAGCAAATAATCTGATGGTCTCCTGAGATATCGATTATGAAACATGCAAAAATAAGGGGTCGCAAGGAACAGGGCTGATAGGTCGGTAATACAGTGAGCAATCATGCTCAAAGACAACCGGAACTCTCTAACTGGAGTGTATTGAATCTGCAGGACCAAATTTTATTTTGGCGAGTGGAAATGGAAAGGATTACAGGTGGATCTCTTTGTGTCTAATGATCTTACTCTATGTTCCGCGTCTTGTTCGGTATCCTTGGCCTCCTGCTGCTTGGTTAGCAGCTCGGCTCTTGCTCATGTCAGACGCCACGCTTATCGCTTGTGCACCAGGGTGCTGAAAACTTTACTTCCTCCTTTTCTTTCGGCATTCCTCCCCTTTGTTAACTGCTCAGTCTGAAAAATGAATGGTAAGGAGACTGCATGTCAAGCTTTGCTGACCACAAAACGCAAGCTGGACACAGCTCCACACGGCTGTGAAGCTATGCCCTATTCCTCAGAAGCAACTACTTAGAATTTGATTGTTAATTTACACGTTTACCTCCACATCTCTAATTGGCATGATTACTTTGCCTCTTCTTGATTTGGGGAGAGGTTTGGGTATTAGCAAGGATAGTCCAGTATAAGAGGATTCATGCTTATCACCACCATTTCTTGGAAATGACTGTGTCATAATTATGACTGAACCAGCACTCAGTAGTTAGAATGACGATGAAATTATTACTCACAACAGAGCTTTGTAGTCCACTAAAATTGTTTCCCTGCATTCTGTTTCCTGAAGTTAAAAATAATAGTGTTATTTAATTTTCTAGGGACTTACCAGAAATTCATTACCAAATTATCTCCCAGCTATCTCAAAGTTTCTCTTCCTACACATCAGTCACCTCACTTATTTCGTCTTGTTGGAGACATCTTCTCGCAGTGGTGGTGGGGCTAACAGTGTGCCCTCTGGACTGGGGTGGAAGGACAGTTGTGTAAGCGACTCTCTATACCAGGCAGCTTTGTGTTGGTCTGTTGAGAGCTGTCCTTTAGACACCGGTACTGAGGTCTCGATAGGAGGCAAACGCAGATGGTTCCAAAATTGGTCCTAGAGAAAACGAGGCTATCTGCCCACAACTACAAGAATCTCCCTGCAGCCCTCCATTTGCACGGTCCCCTATGAACCATTTCCACTGTGTTACCAGCTCTCTTTCTGGCAATGACTTTTGCACTAGAGATTCCCCTGACATCACCTGAGGCATCCTAAGTACTGCAGATTTTGAGATCAGATTATGTCCTTCTGTCAAAGTGCCAGGTTTAATTAATCACCCCAAAGAGTCAGACAGTAATTATCTTTTAATTGACCCCATCTGAAAACATTCTGGCCCCAAATCCTAGCATCACTACAAGGCAGGACAACAGGCTTTTTGCCATTACCTTGGGTTTGTGGATGTGTGAGCTGCTGATACTTCCCAAACCACATTGAGGTACAGGTCACAATTGACCTTGACCGATTGGTCACTGGCTGCAGTTCAGACTAAACCTGCTATGGGAAGGCCTCCATTCAAATACGGCCTTCCTCTAGGTAGTCCTAGTGGGTAGCAGCTAGCAAGAGTTCCAGATGTGGAACATGTGTCCTTCTAGATCCAAACAGCCCAGCCAGGCACTGTACTTTGTACTTAGCTGCAGGGTAGATAAAGGCAGCGGTCTTTTTTAGTTGCCTTGGCTCCTGTCCTGGGTATTCCTAAAAGTGTCGCTGTTGTGTGGGCTCTGGGATTCTTGCTGGATTTACCAGCCAGGCTCTGTTGGTCACGGGTGTCTCTACTGCATTTAAGCCAGTCCTAGGTTGTTCTTCTGTATCCCATGTCACCACACTATCATCAAGATAGCATGTCATCACACTAATAAGGCCATGAATTTAAATAATCTTATGGTAGCCAGGCATGGTGATTTATACTTGTAATCCTAGCACTCTAGGAGGCTGAGGCAGTAGGATTACAAATTTGAGGTCAGTCTGGGAAACTTTGAGAGACTCTGTCTCAAAATTTAAAAGGGGGAGGGTTGTAGTTCAGTGGTAGAACATCGCTGGGTTCAACATCTAGTATCAGAAAAAAGCACAGTTTTTAAAAATGTGTTAATACAATAAATGTAAATTGGGATTCTTCCCACATGAAAGCAGACTGAGG
>PVJX010020990.1:0-32559 GCA_004027295.1 Dolichotis patagonum
AAAACAAAACAAAACAAAACAAAACAAAACAAATAATGGATGCCTTCCATTGTAGGTCTTCCTCAAATTTATTCTTTTCCAACATTTGTTAACATCATCCTTATAGAAGGGCTTTGGTTTGGAAGTTGTCCACTTTAGCAGAGCTGCCAATTCTTAATTCTTTCTCAAGTGGGCAAGGGTACATTTTGTTTTTGTTTGTGAGAGTTTGGGAGAAGGGAGGGGAAAGAGGAGGCGTAGAAAAATTACTCATAGTGAGTCTTTGATTGAATTCCTATATAACTGGCAGTTCCCTTGGCTTTGTTTTGGGGCAGATGACTTGGTTATACTGGCATTTAAGTTATGTGGGAAAGTGGTTCTCACTCCCCTCAGCTATCTGATTTGGGATGGCAATAAAAACTTCCTTCTTATCCAGTGTTTTCAGCCCACACCCCACTCTGGTGCAAGTGCCTCTTGTGCATGCCTTGAGAGAGATGTGAAGCTTCCCTTCAGTTGCCAACTGAACAAGTAGTAAGTGTTTCTCTGAAGTGTAGGGGGATCATCTTGTTCCCAGCTGTTCTTTTTGTTTTAGTGACTCCTTTATTCTTCCAGGTACTTGATCCTCTCTGAATTTTTATTTCAAATAATGAGACATTTCAAACACTTAGTAAGTTTTAGGGGGAAAAAAACAGCATAATTTTGAGTACACAATCCAGTCTTACTGGATTTTTTCCTATAAGAAAATAAAATGTTCAGATAATGGCAAGCTCTTTAAATACACACACCCTGACAAGCAGTATACATATATAGAAATTATTGACACCTATTTTCATTTTCTAAAGAAAGTTATCTTAATATTGCAATCTGTAAAATATATTGAAAAATGTTGATTCTGTTTTAATCTCTAGGAATGGTATTTTCCTATTATCAGTGGTATTTGGTAAATGTCACTTTTCCTAGTGATGGAAAGTTCAGCTATAGTCTATAGTTCAGTCTTAGTATTATTCTATACCTCTTATGAGCAAGAATAGTCAGAAGGACCAGAAGACAAGCACCATTCTAGACTTAAATAGTGACATAAGTGTATATCCTGAAGTAAAATACAAGACTGCCAGAGTTTTCTATGTCCAAAATATTTCTATGTCCCAAATGGATTTAATGGATATTAACGTTTTGTCATATTTATTTTTGCTCTCGTTTTCTTTAAAATATAAAACGTTACAGGTTCCACCCTGCTTCCTTTCTTCTTACTTTCTTAGGAAATTGCTACTGGCCTGAATTGATATGCATCATTCCATTTCATGTTTTATACATAGTTCAGATTGGCCTTGAACTTGGAATCCTCCTGCCTCAGCTTCCTGAGTGCTGAGATTATAGGTGTGTGCCACCATGGAAGTCACCTAATCTGCAAACTCATTTCCTAACTACCCACTTGTTCTTTAAAAAATATTTCTACGCATTCTTTCAGTGTGGACTGTCTCGTCCATGAAACCTTTGCTGATTTTTTTTTTCTCCAACAGGAAATGATCTTTACCACTGCTGAATACTATAATTTTTTGGGTACTTATGTGGTATTTGTATAGTATTGTATTTTGGCTTCTTCGTGTAGTTGGCATGCCTTTTCTAACCACACTGTTAAGCTCCTTGAAAACAGATAAGTACTGTAGTGGCTTTTATCTTTGTATCCCTGTGGGGCTTGCTACAATAATTGCCACATTATAGGCATTTAGACACTACTAAGTGGTTTGATTAATGAATAAAAAAAGACTATCCTTTGTGTTGATGAGCTGTTAATTTAAATATTGAGGTAGCACCTATAGTAAAGCTTACAAAGAAACATTCAACATGGGAAAATTATATGAATTGCACATAAATGGTGAGAGTAAGGGTGACAGCAAATTCCTTGGAAAATGAAGTGGGAATTGATAGGTGATATCATCCCAGTGGGGAAACTCCAGGAATTGATCCTGGTGGCTTTGGAGGCAATGTGTTCCTGTGGCTAGATTCATTTTGCTAGCTATCAAATTCTGCTTTTGTCATCAAGGTCTTGACATTTTCCTTGGAGATGAGTGTTAAAAAGACACAAAACAAAAAGCCCCCAGCCTGTCTGTTCACTTACTAAATACTGCTGAAGAATTTTTTGAACCCTAAAGAAGAAAGCCTGATACACATATTCACACACACACACACACACACACACACACACACAGGAGCTAGGTAGTTTCAAAGCATGTTTTCACAGCTTCAAAAGGGCTGGGGATTTAGCTCATAGCTCAGCGGCATAAGAGCCTGCCTGGCAAGCACGCGGTCGTGAGTTCAATCCCCAGTACCAACCACATCTGAAAGAATGAAAATTTAGGAAAAAGATGAAAAATATGTGAGTCCTCAAAGTTTCAAAAGTATATAAAGTGTATTTTGAAACCTTTAATTCTTAGTGTCTAGTCCCCATATAACGTTGTTTGTCTTCCTAGTAACTATCTCTACCCCCCAAGTAGAAATTAAGGTGATTTATGCAGTTACCATTTTGCAGGTAAAAAGTAGTCAAATATTGGTAATTTTGTGTATTTAAACCAAATGTATTATACCCTTTTGGTGTTCTGAAGGGCAATGGCATGGAATTTTTTTTTCCTTCTTGTTTTTGCTGTACCAGGGATTGGACCCAAGGATTTCACACTGAGCTACATCTTCAGTCCCTTTCTAAGTTTTTTATTTTGAGACATCTCACTAAAGGGCAGATTTTCCCAAGCTAGTCTTGAACTTGCCATCCTCTTGCTTCAAGAATGCTGGGATTACAGATGTACAGCACCACAACTTGTAGTAGGAGAAGGGATTTCTCTCTGATGTTTTAGCGATAATAAATACTGAATATTGGGATGCAGGTAAGTGGTAGACTGCTTGCATAGTATGCATGAGGCCCTAGGTTTGATTCCCCAGCACTGCAAACAACAAAAATCTCATGTTAACATGAAAGTAGTCCAGTATAAGGAATTGAGGCAAGACAACAGCAAAGTATAGTGCTGCTAGCCAAAATGTACAGTCTGCCAAGAGATATATACATTAGGAAAAGCAAAACTTGTATAAATACTTTAATAGTAAATTTATTGAGACATCATGAGATTAATACAAGTTACCTTTGGCCTCAAAGTGTTGGCCATTAACTTCCAGACATTTACTAGTATGACAAACTGCTGAAGTGTGTGTACACTGTTTTTGGCAGAGTCTGTATTTCAGACAGCAAGTTTTCATCTATTTTTAAAACTTACCTGCTCTTGTATGCTCCTTTGTGAACATTTGCTTTTGAACTGCAAGCTTACATGTCAGTTACAACATTTATTTCCTGAAAATGAGCTGGGCATAGAGGTGCATGCCTTTTTTTTAATCCCACCACTAGGGAGGCTGAGGCAGGAGGATCACTGCGAGTTTGAGGCCAGCCTGGGGTACATAGTTTAAGACCAGCCAAAACTACATAATGAGACACTGTTGCAAAAACAACAACAAAACACCAAGATTATTTGACATGAAGAATACTTGGTCTCTGTTGTCCTTGTTTAATGAGTAAGGATAAAGACTTCCCATATCTCTTTTCAGGACTCTGAAAATAACATTTGAGAGTTAGTCTCGAGAGTTGCTACATCCAAGCTGGGTGTGGTGGCACACCCGTGTAGTCCCAGCACTTGGGAGGCTGAGGCAGGAGGATCACTGAGTTCAAGACCAGCCTGGGTTACGATATGAACCCAAATCCAGCCTGAACTGCATAGTGAGACCCTGTCTCAAACAGGCAGACAAACAAACAAAAAAGAGTTGCTACATCCTAGCTTCTTTGCTTGCCTAAAACAAATTTCTGGCTCTTGGCACAAATCTTCTTTCTCTTTTTTTTTTTTTGTACTGGGAATTGAACTCAGGACCTTGTGCTTGCTGGGCAGGTGCTGTGCCACTGAGCTAAATCCTTGGCAGTATGTTCTCATTTTAAAAACACTAAATTTTTTTTCTCTCACATCATTTTTGTAATTTTTTTGGAAACAGTTCATCATGAGAATTAAGATATGCACAGTTTCCCTTGATGTTTGCTGTCTAGCTGAGACTGTAAATTCCTTTCTACTGCTGTGTGTTCTACTGCTTAGTGCATTTGGGCAATATGCACTAAGATGCCAAGAAGGTGTTACCTAGTTACCTAAGATGCCAAGAAGGTGAAACCTAGGAGTTTTTTTTTTCTAATCAACATTCTGGGTTAAATAGGACATAGATGTATATGTAGAATAAAAGAAATGTGAGAAACACATAGGCTTGTAGCTATAGCATTTTAGAACTGAAAGGAAATTTACATATTTCTACTGTTTTCTAGTAGAGAACCTAAGTGACCTGTCCATGGTAGTACCTACCATCAGTAATGAACATTTTATTGGCTGTTGGAAAAGTTAGGCCTTAGGTATAGAGTTGTAAGTAATCAAGTACTTAATAAATAATTAGTTGTGAGTACTACTTATCTCTTTCCTGCAAATAGTGTTTGTAGAAGAGGATAAATAGTAATAGAAAGTTATGTACTAAATAACAAGTGAAGAGTAAAGTTGTTTAGGATTATATAAAAGTTTAGGGGGGGGCATGAGTAAAATTTTTCCTTAGAGTCATATGATTTGAAGAGAAATAAATAGAATTTGGTAATTGTGGGAAAGAGATAAGAATACTGTATATGTTTTCAAATGGTTTATCCCATAGGGGTACTGAGTTTGATTGAATTGTAATATATCTTTCCACAAGAATACTTTGGGAAGCTTTGGAAAACATAAATTTAATCCAACCTTGTCAGTAGTACTGAATTCAGAGAGTTTAAGTGAAGAGTTTATATTCTCATGCTTAGTAAATAATAGAACTTGGTATAGAGTCTATTCTTTTACCTTCATTCAGTGTTTTTTTAAACTAAATCATATTACTTGGGAGGCAATGTGAGTGGTTAAAAACAGAGCAGATGCCCAGGAAATGAAACGGGAAGTTGAAGACCACAGTATGATGAGGTTTAACCACAAGCTGTTTCAGTTCTGCCCAGGTTTTCCTCATGTTTACACATTAGGTGTGTATTTTTGTCTCTGTCGTGCTCATAAAGTAACAGTGGCCTGGGTTCCTTAAAGCTGTCTTCTTCTGAGATTCAGTTTTTTATATTCAAGGAAAAAAAGAATTCCTTGCTGTTTTGGGCTTAAATATATATTCACTTTTGACTCCTGATTTTGAGGATGAAATAATTTCCCTCTTGTAAGTAGATAGGTTTCTTAGAGTAACAGGAAAAGCTGTAAGTGAAGTATTTTTGGACCATTAGTCTCTTTGGAGTAAGAGGAGTAGGAGAGTATTGGACTGTCAGGCTTACTTACCTTGTCAGTAGTTAAGAATAATTTGCTTAACCAGATTGTATTATTTCAAAAGAAGACTAAATGTGGTAATGCGACCCAATCGAATGTTTTTTCTAGTAGCAGATTTTTAGAGGGTTGAGTATCTGTCTAAAAATCTTTTGTGTTTGGTTGTTAAATACATAGTTAGGCCAGGTTTGTTTCTATGTAGTAACAGATTTCTGAGGATTCAAAAGAGCATTTTCTGAATAAGCTAACATTTCTTACGTTGCTACTATAAGGGCCTGGCATTGTGTTTAATTTCATCTGAGAAGACTAAATATTGCTGATTTTTGTGACTAGGCCCCTAGCAATAAACATTAGTGCTTAGTTTCTGCAGTCTTCATTCCACCTTTTTTTTTTTTAATACTGGGAATTGAACTCAAGCTCTTGTGCTTGCCAAGCAGACTCTGCGCTGCTAAGCTCTGTACCTCTTGCCCTCCATCCCATCTCTGCCTTGGCTCTTCTGTCATAACTTCTGACTTAACTTACATAACTGAAGAGTAAAAGGAAAAAAACTTTACTGTTTAGTAGTGAGAACTTACCCTGAATTATACTAGATACTTTTTTTTTGGTACTGGGGATCGAACTCACAATCTCACACGTGCCAGGCAGGTGCTTGTGCCACTGAGCTAAATCCCTGGTCCTTATACTTGGTACTTTTTATGGCATCTCATTTTATACTCATACCAATTCCATAATATAGGCATTGTTATACTCACTTATCCATTATTCATTACTGTGATTTAAGTACTGTTTAAGGTGCTGAAGATACCATATGTGAAAGTCAGATGAGGTCGATGCTAAGGGATGGAGATGTTCTCAAGATTAGAAGCAACAAAGCTGGGATTTAAATATAGCCCTGCTAGATTGCAAAAGAAATGTCTATAACCATTTGTTATACTGTTCTAACATTTGCATGTAGTGCATGCTTTTTTTTTTTTTGACAGGGTCTTGCTGTGTAGTTTAGGCTGCCCTTGAACTTATTCTGAAGCCCAGGTTGGTCTTGAACTTGCTGTAGGTGATCCTCCTGCCTCAGCCTCCAGAGTGCTGGGATTACAGATGTGCACCATCATGCCCAGCCTCTAGAGTATATTGTCTTTGTTAAAGATTTTTTTTCTTTTTTTTTATGAATCCAAGAAAGAAACCTGTCTTGATCTGTCAAGCACACCTGCCTGATTATGCTTTTCTTCTTTGTGCTTTCTCTCCACTCCCTGTTTACCTACTCATATCTTTGGCATTTGGATGTGTTTGTGTTTTGAGGATTGGGAAAGCTTTTATTTGTTCCTTGGTTTCCTGAAAGTTCCTTGTCCGCTTGCAAGTCCTTTCTTGTGTCACAAAGGTGAGCAGTCTGTTGTCAACACTGTAATATGGTTATACTAGTTGGAATATTGTTTTTTCTTTGCCCAGCTTTCTGCTTAGTTTTGACTGCTGACATTTGTCTTCTACAGTTTGTTTGGGTAGAAAATGCTTTCTGTATTTGGAGTTCTAGAAAAGAATTTGCAGATTGGGAAGAATATCAGAATCCAGAGTCTCCTGTTTACCTGAAATCAGTTTGTTAGCATTCTAAGTTTATTCTTTAGTTTGTTTATCAAAGAAAGTCACTGTTTCAGAATATTACCATTATGTACCATATCTGTGATGAGTAGTATTTATTCTGGAGTTAGCAGTTTAAAAACAGGTACAAGGTTGCCCTCCCTTTTCTTCTCTCTCCTTTGCTCCCTCCCAGCACTAGAGCTCAAACCCAAGAGCACTCTACCACTGGACTACATCCTCAGCTGTTTTATTTTTTGAGACAAGGTCTTGCTAAATTGCCCAGGCAGGACTCAAACTTGAGATCCTCTTGCCTCAACCACCCTCGGTACTAGGGTTATAGGTGTGCATCACTAAACCCAGGTAAGAGTTGCTTATGAGTATTACCTAGTAGAAAGCATTAATAAATGCTTAAGACTGAGAACCAGGAGCATAATTCCAGTAAGAATTGAGTTCCAATTGAGTTTTAAAAGAGTATATTAGAGATCTAGTCATTTTAGTATTGGGGACTGAGGTGTATCTGGGTATGGCTCATAAGATTAATGAGGTGATTTATGTGGATGTATTTAACCTATAGATCATGTATGATAGTTGACAGGTATGCAGTGAATATTTGCTAAATCTTTTTTTTTTTTTTTTTTTTTTGGTACTGGGGATCGAACTCATGACCTTGCGCTTACCAGGCAAGTGCTTGAGCCACTGAGCTAAATTCCCAGCCTTAAAAAGGTACCTGAATAAATGATGAACATTTTCAGTTTTCAGGACAGCTTCTTCATTGTTAAATATTCCTTCTTTAAAAGAGTATTTACTAAGCATTTAAGCATGAGTAGAGCATTTGAGAAAGGAATTGGGTTAACAAAAATTTATATCAAATTCTTATTGAGAGTATGTCTTAGCATTTACAGATTGTTCAGTTAGGTGTATCATTTAAGGATATACAGTTCTTTAAGGAGTAATTTGTGATTTTACATTACTAATAACACTCAAATATATATTTTTTTTAATAAAAAGAACTTTTTGCCAAGTGGCTGGTGCATGCCTATAATCCCAGCATTTGGGAGGGTGAGGCAAGAGTATCACTTGAGTTTAAGACCAGCCTGGACTGCATAGTGAGACCCTGTCTCAAAAAACACTCAAACAAACAAAACCCCAAAACTTCTTGACTCTTAGGTAGAATTGACAATAGTTTCTTTTAACCCAGTTAATCTGGGTTTGATTTTTGATGTTTGAGACCGTTGCCTATAATATTTTCTTTTAACACCTTCATTTTTGTCATTGAATGAGATAATATATTATTTTAAGTATTCTTTAAATTGCAAATCTATAGATTGTTGCTATCACTACCACCATCACTGAAAATAATGATGAGACAGAACTTATTCTTAGATAGGTTATTTTCTTGGATTAGTTTCAAGGAGAAAGAGGGCAATGAGATATTTACCAGATAACTTATTTAGTAATTGATACTTTCACAATTTTTGTGGAAGGGAAAAGGAGAAATAGACACCTACTATTCTGAAAACTTGGCCTGATACTATAAGGTTGTGAAGGGTTACTACTTTGGCTCAGTCTGAATGGTATAAGAAAGTTGAACAGGATTTGTCATATGTTTGACCTTAGAGGCTCACAGAACATTCTATCAGAAGCATCTGTTTACATAGGAAACAACTCATCCCAAGTTTTGGGTGAGATCGACCATATTCCTGTAATATGAATCTTATATAATAGATAATAAAAATACTGTTGGTCCGGATAAGTGCTTGCTTGCCTCCCCCACAGAGCAGTAAGATTAAACAATAACTTTAACCAAAATACATAGGTGTTGTCATCAGAAGATAGCTTTTGATGACTGGCATTCTTGATGAGGCACATGATTTTTATAATCCAAAGAGCAGATTGTTCACTGAATTTTGAAAAGACCTTTCACTTTTCTCAATTTTTTTCCTCATCTTTTCCTGTCTCTGATTCCTGATTCTTTATTCTTTATAATAAAGGAAATCAGATGATATACTTCTTGGTTTTCTTTGGAACTAGTCCATTAGATGAACTTCTAGAAAGCAAGGATGGTGATTTGTTGACTAATACATCCCTTTCACATAGCAGCCTGCCTGGCATTGAGTGAGTAATCAGTGAGTGCTTGTTAAGATGATTGATTAGGAGATTACGTTTTCATCTGGGGATTACAGTGACCTAGGGGCTGCTATGCTGATGGTGGCCCTTCCTGAAAGGAGAATGAAATGTTGCTTTTTCACAAATAAACTTGAATAAATATGAATGTGGGCAAAGTTATTGCTTTGATGCTTTCAAACTTTACACTTTTGGGTGAGAAAAAATATTAAAAGTTGGTGCTTTATTTTTCTTGGTTTTATTTTTTGCTTTGTCCTGTTCAAAATTTAGCTATGGCTGTGAGTTTTTGAATAGTGTATGAGAAATATGTTGTAGATTCAGACTATCAATAAAAAAGAAAAGTTATCTTTGTAATATATAGTTTTTGTTCTACCTGCTTGTTGTCAGACTTAAGACCTTAAGGCATATAGTGTTACCAAATACTTCCAAATCTAGTTTATATCTGTAGCAGCCACGATTTGATTTGATTTTGGCATGCCTTTATGATTATCTTTATAGATGATTTTCTTTCCTGAACATAGTTTGCTTAAGTAATCAGATTTCCTGGATACATATCATTTCATTTGGTACACATCTGCAGAAGTAAAAGATTTAGCTGGGTAGCAGGGAAAAACAGTTTTTGTGGATAGGCAAATAGATAACATGGAAAGTTGAGAACTAGTCATATATGTGAAGTCAAATAAAAATTACTGGAATGGATCAACAAATTTATTTATTTATTTATTTATTTATTTTTGTCCTTTTGAGACAGGGTTTCACTATGCAGTTCAGGCTGACCTTGAACTCACTTTGTAGCCCAGGCTGTCTTCAAACTTAGAGTGATCCTCTTGCCTCAACCTCCCAAGTGATGCAATTACAGGCATGCACCACCATGCCCAGCAATAGATTTATTTTCTATACCTAGTTTTACCTCTAGTTAGCGCTGTGACTTTGAACAAGTCACTTAATGTCACCTGAGAATATGGAATGAAATGACCACTGATGATGTAGTTCTAAAAGTCTAAAGTGTTACACAGGAAAAACACCGACTTTGCGTACGTCTCCAACAAATTTGTTCAGTAAAGATCCACATGTGAAATGTTAATTATGTAAATAATAAAAATGTATCATGTATGTTCTCTGGTAGACTAGAATTGTCAGTTTGTATTATAATGCTCATAGTTAATTTTGCTTTATAAATATGAGACTTGGCAGCTTCTAAAAGAAAGTAGCTGTTTATGGCATTACCTATACAAATGACGGTGATAAATAAGGCTTAGGATACCCTGGGTTGAAGTTTGTGCTTTTTAACTCTAACTTGGAAATGTAAGTATGTTTGCAGGGTTGTATGGGGTTGGGGAGAAAAGTAATAAGCTAGGAGACAGTGTAAATGAGCATGGATACTATTTTTAAAGGTAAGATGGTGAAAAATCATTAGCCAATGGAGTTTTCATGACTAGACTGATCTGATTTTGCTATAAATTCACGGAGAACTGATAAAACTCTGGATTTTATCTTCAGGATACCTAGGTCCAACTTCCTTGCTTTCTGTTTGGGCTTTGTCAACTTCTGTGTATATATATTTTTATTTTTAATCAAAAGAAAAACCTCAAAGCACTTAATTACATAATTAAAAATGTTTACTATGAGACTATTTGTAAAAATTCTTTAAACAAAAATTATAACAAAAGTTATTTGGTGAACAGAAGACTATAAAAATATTCACTGATATTTGTATACAAATCTTAGAGCAGTAAATGATTCAAATCAGTAAGTGATTTATAAGCCTATTTTAAGTATAAATAGCCCTCACTTATCCACATATATAGACTAACATGAACAAGTGGGAAACAACTACAAGTATTTTTAGGCATTCACTATATGCTAAGCAAAATGTTATGTATGTTTATAGTTTATATATATCTTACAATTTTTTTAAGTGTAAAAGAAAGGTGCCAGCATCATGGATCTTAATTTTTTCTTGAATATACTGTTGTCTTCCAGCCTGGCGGAGCTCCTATATATCTTTAAAGACTCAGCTGAAAGTTTGAGAAGTTTTCCTGATCCATTTAGGTAAACTAATTTACCCGCATACTTCTTTCTGCCTAGTGGACACTAATAAGTTTATATTTTTCCTACTATCCTTAAAGGTTGGACTGTGGATTCTCTTTTTTATTTGTGTACTCATGCCCTAGGGTAATAGCTGGTGACCATTTTGGAAAAATTTAAATAAATGACTGTTGGTCAGATTGTTGGAGAATTAAGATATGAGAGTTTAGAAGGACAACTACTATTGCAAACCAGTATTTAATAACAGCATATCTCAGGTGGATGTTTTACTTACTTGGTCAGGAATTCAAAGAGGTCTATGTATGACCAGAACTATATGGATAGAACTTAGAGAATTTTAAAAATGGTAATAGCAATAAAATATTTTTCTTTGAAGTGAATATATAATTTTATAAAACACAGGGTTCTCTAATTGAGGCTTTTTAAAAAGTTGGGAGTGCTGAGCAACTCATTCAGGACCCCTCCTGTCTTAGGAGCTAGTCCTATTCCCCATCCCTTTTCTCCAATAAATTTTCCTACCCTTAACCTCCATTGTTTCTTAGAATTCATTCTTTGACTTCAGGGAACACAAACTGAGCATATTTGACATCTAGCATTTTCCCTATTTCAGTATAACTTAAATTAATACAATCTTTGCTTGTTTGTTATATCTCAGTAAAGTTGAGGGGCAGGAAATTAAAAAAAAAATAGGAGTGCTGAGGAATGTTTTTACCTGAAGAAATTTATGAAGTGAATTAGTTTCTTATGGATAACTACTATAATTTGAGTATTTTCTCTTTCTCATTTCTTTCCTTGAATGCTAATTCTGTAAATGGCAGTAAAATAACCAATAGATAGGAATCAAGAAGGGCAGACAAAGCCAGGTTTGGTAGCAGACCCCTGTAATCCCAGCACTCAGGAGGCTGAGGCAAGAGGATCACTGTAAGTTTAAGGTCAGCCTGAACTCCATAGCGAGACCCTGTTAAAAAAACAGAGCAATCTTTAAGAGCTTAAGTAGAACTTTTTGTTTCTACTTCATAGGCTATTGTTTATAAAAATTGAATTTATTGAGAAACCAGCCATGGGCTATCTTAACTGGAAGAAAAAAAAAGATTTATCTGTTAGCATTTGGCTGTTAATTAGGTTGTTGCTGTTTGTAGGCCTGCTATAAAACTAGAATTGTTTTCCCCAGGTGCTGGGATTGAACCTGGAACCTTGTGTATGCTGTGACAAAACTAGAAAGTTTGGGTTGGGGTGGTGGCACATGCCTATAATCATAGCACTCAGGAGGCTGAAGCAGAAAGATTGCCATGAATGCAAGACAGGCTGACTGTATAGTGAGACCATCTCAAAAAAAGAAGGGAGGGGGCAAGGAAGCTATATCCAGTGGTAGTGATGAAGCCATGGGTTGAGATGTTAGTAGTATAATCCACTGTAATATATGGTAAGCACATAAGTTGTTTTGGAGGTTGTTAATTATGTGATTTTTTTTTCTACTCTTATGTTTGATTTAGAGGAAAAAAAACGGACATTCCCTGAGTATACATTACTTGGAAAGTAGAAAGCAGCTATCTTGGTTACTTTTCTCTTGTTGCTGTAGCAAAATACCTGACACCCAAAATGAAGAAAGGAAAGGTTTATTTAGCTCTCAGTTTGTAGGGGTTTCAGTCCATACTCAGCTGGCTGCAAGGCAAGGTGACTTGGCAGAGGCAACACTTGAAGGTGATTATGGCAGATACCAGAAGCAACAAGGGCACAAAGGACAAAGCAACCCTTTTGTCTCCCTGACATTGTATGCAGGCTGTCCACAGGTGCAGCAGTCATACTGCCAATCCCAGCAACAGACAGTGACTGAATCACAAACAGTGGATTCAGCCACCTTAGAAAGGCTCACCCCCATGACCAAGTGAGGCTTTGGGGGGACATTTACATGTAAAGCATAACAGCAGCTTAGGAATGTGAAAGGTGAGTAGTAAAAAGAAGTGTAATCATCTGGTAGGTAACATTAGAATTTCAGTAAATGTCTGAAATTGCTGTTTCTGGAGATTTGGAAACAAATAAGTTATTCAGTTGTGTCCTACCTGGGAAAGGACATACCCTTGCTGTTACTTTGGAGGGGTTATCTGATGAAAGCCATAATTAAAATAAGAGTGGACTTCCATGTGGATGAAACATCCATGTTGTCTTAGTGTTCTCAACCCTAGACTGAGTGTGGTATAAGCGTAAGCATGTGGTCCTTGGGATTAGATTGGCTGGTGTGTAAAAATCCTAGTTCTACCACTTTTTACCTGTGCAGCCTTGAGTATGTTGCCTAATGTAATGCACTTTAATGTATAATGGGGGGTTAATGTGACAGACCTCTTAGAATTGCTCTTTAAATGAAATAACCCCTGAAACTTTAACATAGTACTTTCTTTCACTTTTCTTTCTGTAGGACCCACCTGGGTTGTAACATCTCTTTGGAGTGGGATTTGGTCATATCATCTCTTTCTTTCTAAGAAGGTTATATTTTGTTTTGTTGGAAGGATCTCTATTAACCAAAAACAATCTGCCAAACAGTCATTCATTTCTCCTTCCCATGTAATCCAGAATTGTGTGAAATTGCTAAGCCTCTGTCCTTCCTTTCTCACCCTGTTTGGACTCCTTGGGACTGATGAGTAAATGTGGAGGAGTCTCTGACCTTTGGAAATTCTTTTTTTTTTTTTTTTTTTTTTTTTGAGACAGGGTTTCATTATGCAGTTCAGGTTGGCCTTGAACTCACTGTGTTCCTCCTGCCTCATCCTCCAGAGTGCTGGGATTACAGGCATATGCCACCATGCCTGGCTTCCTGTGTGTGTGTGTGTGTGTGTGTGTGTGACTGGGGATTGAATTTAGGGCTTTGTACATGTTAGGCAAATGCTCTGCCACTGAGCTACATCCCCAGCCCCAAAATTCTTGAGAGTCTTGAATGTTGTAGTTTTTCAGTGAGTTTTGAGCAGTTTTGGAGAGGACACAGAGGAAGCTCTAATGTGTTAGTGGATCCAGAAGCATAGGTATAGAGTGAGCTTTGTAGAGTGAACATGTAGAAGGTTTGGGGGATGTCATAGATAAATGTAGTCAGTACATAACTTCTTAGGTGTTTTATTTTTAATTAAAAAAAAATTTTTTTTTTTTTTGTACTGGGGATTGAATTTATGACCTCGAGCTTGCCAGGCAGGTGCTTAAGCCACTGAGCTAAATCCCCGGCCCTAAAAAAATTTTTTTTGAGATAGTGCCTCACTATGTAGTCCAGAGTGACCTTGAACTTGCTTAGGTAACCCAGGCTGGCCTCTAACTCATGGTGATCCTCCTGCCTCAGTCTCCTGAGTCCTAGGATTTACAGGCATGCGCCACCACTCCCAGCTCTCAGGCGTTTTTAACAGAGGTCTGTATCTTCACCAGTAGTTAATTTTAGGTTACTTTTCTCTATTACTAAATACTTGGGCACTCAGAGCACACAAATTGATTTTAATACTGCATTAGTCTGAGCTGAATAATTTTGGGGAAAAGAAAGCCGTTGTGTGTAAATCATAACAGTCTTAAGCAAATGTATGTGTTTGTAGTTGGGTACTGTATACATATACTTCAGTTTATCTGAATAAAAATTGAGTATGCTAGGTAGTTGGATATTAAGGATACAGAATGAACCAGGTAAGATTTTTGTCTTCAAATTGCTCCTGGTTTAGCGAGGAGACAAACTTGTAAATAAGTACACATAGTATATATATGATAAAAGTTTGATAGAATGTGGCATACAGATGTAGTGAGGACAGCAGGGAGGAAGTGGGTAGTTTACCTTGGGAAGCTTGAAAGGGTTTTGCAAATTAGGTAGCACTCAAGCTAGTTTTAGACAATTACCTACTAGGTCAGGAGTCATTCCTGGCAAAGGAACAATTGTTCAGAGGGGCTAAAGTTTGAAGCATAAAGTATACTTGGGAAACAGTAAGTACAAGAAGGGAATAATGGGAAGTAGAACAGGAAATGAAGAGCCTTGTTTGTGGTATATAGAAATTTAGATTTTAATTTTCACTCACTGTTACTGTCTGTATCTGGATGTCCCTGCCAAAGCCTCATGCACTTTTAGATGGGGCTTTTTTGGGGACAGTTGAACCTAGAGTTTATGATTGATTTATGGTGGAATGCTGGGATTAAGGGTGGGTAATTGCTAGATCAATCCACTAATTGGATTGGCACTGCCCTAATCCCAGCAGTCTGGATAAGATAAAATGGGCAGGAAGAGTTTTGGTTTTGTTTCCTCCCTCTTGCTCCCTTGCTTTCCTTGTTTCCTCTTCCATACCACTCTGCCTTGGAGCCTGCTGATTATGAATTGAAACTTCTATAAACTGAGCTAAATAAACCTTTCTTCCTTTAACTTTGGGTGTTGGGTATTTTGTCCCAGCAACGAGAAAAAAGTATCAAAGATAGTCACTGAGGAATTTATTTATTTATTTATTTATTTATTTATTTATTTATTTATGCATGCCAGGGATCAAACTCAACGACCTCACATTTACCAAGTAGGCACTTAGGCTGCTGAGCTAAACCCCTGGCCCGAGGAATTTATTTTTTAAAATTTTTATGTTTTTAGTTCTCTTGAACAGGGTCTCACTATGTAGTTCAGTCTAGCTTTGAACTCACTATGTAGCACAATCTGGCCTTAAACTCATGATGATCCTCCTGCTGCAAAGTGCTGAAATTACAAATGTGCACTACCATGTCTGGCTTAGTGACTGAAGCATTTAGAGCAGTAAAATATGATGCTATCACATTTATATTTTAAATTCTTCACAGTGAATATGTATAGAGGATGATCAATAGGTTGGAGAGAGAAAGGAAATGTTAGGAAGCTGTTTTCTAGGTCCAGGTTATAAAAACTTCAGATGGAATAAAAGAGATGTAGCTTTTGAAAAGCGATTGGATTTGAGAGACTTTTAAAGGTCAAATTAGTGAAACTTTGTAAGATTATTTGTGAGCACAAGGCAAGAGAAAAATAACAGAATGGATTTTAGGCTTATGGCTTGAGTACATGGAATGATGTGTTACCATTTGCCTAGAACAGGCAGTAGTGGAAAGGTGAAGGATATAGATGAGAAAATAAACTCATGTTTTTATGTGTTCAGCTTGAAGAGCCTGCAGGTTTCCCTACAGGTAGAAAAAATTTGAGGCTGTGGATACCTTTGGAGTCATTAGCATTTAGTTGCTCAGCAACATGAATGAAGCTTCTGGTAAGGGTGATATAAAATGGGAAGCTCTAGCTTGGGACAGGTGTGAGTGTGCTATGTGTGAGTGTGCTAGGTGTGAGGCTATGTGTTTTACATAGCCACAGGAAGAGGAGTCCATAAAGGTAGCCTTGGAGCTGCACGAAGGTCAGCAGTACAAGGATCGTGTTGATCTTTTCTCTGAAGGACAGTATTTTCCTGTTTCTATAGAGGCTTGTTCTAGTAGGTTGAGAAACTGGCATCAATGAATGTAGTCTATTTGAAGGAGTTTTGCAGAGAATAGTAACCAACATGAAGGGCATGGGAGAAAACCTAAAGGAGCTCCTTTTACTTTGTAGATTTTTTTTTTTTTTTTGGTGAAGTGGGAGGCAAGATCATTCACCAAGAATAAATGAGGTGTGGTATGAAATAGCTGGGAGACTGAAAGAGAATGGTGAAGCTGTGGGATAGTAGCTGAGAACATTGGTGGTGGTAACAAAGTCAAGTGAAAGTTTGTTTTGATTCAAAGGAGGAGAACTGAATGCCATATATTTGTAGTTGTTATAGTACTCTGCAAGATTATGGGATCTTTTTTCTTCCCCCAGAACAGCCCAGGCTGGCCTCAGTGATCCTGCTGCCTCAGCCTTCCAAGTGCTGGCATTACAGGAGTGTGCCAACACACCAGGCACAATCTTGTTTTGCTCAGGGCCTCTAGTTTGTAGCAGAGAAGTTGAACTCTAGGAGGTGGTGGTGGGGTGGTCCAAATTGGGAAGAGAAACTAGAGATAAAAGAACTAGGTTTTTACAGGGAAGCCACTGGTTTCATGTCAGCCAAGAAGGGACAAAATAGAATTTATTCATTTTTCTGTCTTCATAGCTGTTGTCATTGTCTGGCGCATAACTCTCAGGTTAATTTTTTTTCCTTTCCTTTCCTTTCCTTTCCTTTCCTTTCCTTTCCTTTCCTTTCCTTTTCTTTCCTTTCCTTTCTTTCCTCTTTCTTTCTTCTTCTCCTCCTCCTCCTCCTCCTTCTTTTTTTTTTTGAGACATAGTCTCACTATGTAATTCAGACTGGCCTTGAGCTCTGTGTAGCTCAGGCTGGCCTTGAACTCACGTGATCCTCCTGCCTCAGCCTCCCTTGTGCTGGGGTTAGAAGTGTGCCGCCTCCACACACAGCTTTCTATTTTTCTAACTAGCTCTCTAAATTTGCTAAGCTCCCTTCCAAACTATTTGTGGCATGGTAATCTGTATGATCTTTTAACAATTCAAATCTAATACAACCCTTCACTTTATTTATTTTATTTTTATTTATTTTTTTATTTTTAACCCTTCCCTTTAGAATGAAGTCTCAAACCACCACTCAGCAGGGTCCAGAAGGTCTTGTCTTCATTCTCATTTGCCACTGTTCTCATCTCTGTTTCTTCCTACAACTGAACTTTGATGTAGGTTTAATCTGCTTGTAGTATGCTTTCTACATATTTCTAAGACTCAGCTTGACTCTAAAATTGTTTCTCATTCTTTAGTTCTTAGATGAAGTATTACTGGGGAAGTTTTTGCAGAATTCTTATAAGAGTTAACATTCTCCTCCCTAGTGTTTATTATAATTGTTTTGGAAATTTTGTGACCCTTCCACACAAGAAGGTCTGTAAGGATTGAGGGGGAGAGTTAGTCTAGTTCACTATTATGTGTGTAATCTTGAGTAGTGCCTAAAATTCAGTAGGCACTCCATAAATTTTTGTTGAATTAATAAGGTGGTTAAGAGATTGGATTGACTGAGTGATTTTTTTTTTTTTTTTTTTTTTTTTTTTTTTTGAGACAGATTCTTGCTATATAGTCCAGGCTGGCTTTGAATTCACTTTGTAGCCCAGGCTGGCCTCAAAATCACAGTGATCCTCCAGCCACAGCCTCCCTAGTGCTGGGATTAGAGATGTGTGCCATTATGCCCAGCTGGAATTTAAGATTTACACTTAATAGTTTTAGGAAATGGCAGTGTTCAAGTCTGGGTTGCTGCAGTGTGGAGACTGAGGTCTTTGTAGAGGTAATGAAATTAACCAGACACATTGCTTGGGGTTGTGTAGATGGACATTGGTAGGATTTTAAGGAGAAAAATAAAAGGCAGATGTTTAAGTCTTTGATCAGTTAAATAGATTCAGGGCTTTCCTGCAGTACAAATCAGTGCAGTTCCTGTCAGATGCTTTAGCTGTCTGGGAAGCTGTGTAGTATAGAAGAAAGATCATGAGTTCAGACTCTGGATTCAGACTTTGGGCCACTTACCTGACTTTTCAATCAGTTTTTGTTTTTCCCTTTGTAAATTGGGAATGGTGAGACTAGCTGGTAGAGTTTCATTGTTGAGTAAGAGTATTTTTTGAAAGTGCTTAACTAATATTATTAACTTGGTTTTATTTTTGATTGCTGTCATCACTTCAAGAGACCATAGAAGTGGAAGTAGGGGAGAGAGGCAAACATAACAAGTAAACTTTGAATAAGGTACTTTATTTAGCATGTTGAGTTTATATTAAAGGGTTAGCACAAACATTGATGAATGAATACAGATATAAGCAAATACCCAATGTACGGAAAGATTTTGTAAACTAAGACCCTGCTTGACTCATGATAACATTGTGTTGTTAATATAGACCTTTTCTTTCTTTTTTTTTTTTTTTTGCTTTTTGAGACAGGGTTTCATTTCACCATGCAGTTCAGGTTGGCTTTGAACTCACTTTTGTAGCCCAGACTGGCCTTGAACTCACTGATGTATTGCCTCAGCTTCTTGAGTGCTGGGATTACAGGGGTGTGCCCAGAAGAACTATTTATATAAAGAAATGTTTTTGTTTTTGAGACAGGGTTTTGCTATGTAGTTCAGGCTGGCCTCAGACTTTCAGTAATCCTCCTACCTCAGTCTCCCTAGTGATGGGATTACAGTTGTGTGCACCAAGCTCAATTGAATAATTCTTGCGTGGAGGAAATCAATAGATTAAATAATTCCTAAGCCCTGTTGGGAAGATTGGAGGATTTTGACTCCACTTGAGATCCGTCTATGTGTCATTCAATCAACACATATGTGATTGCTTCCTCAGTTTTGTTTGAAAGGCTGAAAGCCAGTGTTTTATTTTTTTTGTTTGGGTTTTTTTCCTTTCCTTCTTGTATGCTAAGACTATTAGTCACTGGTCTTAATATCCCCATTAGGATGAGAGACTTAAGCCTGGTATTGGTAGTGACATCTCCACATGCTGCTGTCTTCCTCAGCCAGTGGTTGGGGCTGGGCTGGAGGGCTAGGCTAGAATGTGTGGCATTCAGCTGGAGATGTGAAATATAAAAATGTGCTGCCAAGAAGTTTGGTTTAGTGCTTCAAATTTTTGCTGAAGAGCAAATCTTTCTATATGATTCAGACCTCTTACACTATTTTCTTTTTAGTGTTTTTTTTTAAATGACCTTCTACCGTGTTGCATGTGAGATTTGTGATGTCATAGCATCGTAGTTTTCAAGTCTCTTTTCTGCTGAGCACCTTTTTTCCTGATTGTTTTTTGTTTGCTTATCACATATTTCCTCACATTCTTTCAGAAATTTGTTAAAGTGACTTTATTGTTTCTTTGCTTTTTTTGTATGTTAGAAGCTTGGAATTTTGTATCTATTATCTTGGTTATGGGTTATTCATGTGTTTATTTCAGCTGCTACCATCTTCTGTGATCTAAGACAGTGAATAAAAATGGGCTTTGGAGTAGAGATTTCTGGACTGCATTAGGGATGAGAAAACCTATTCATTCACCTATGAATTCTGGAGGAATTTAATTCTTAAATAGAGAATGTAGGGAACTAATGTATAACTTGGCATTTTCAATTTGTGGTATCCTGACTGAAAGTTCTTTGAATTTTACTGGCTCTTTCTCATAATAGTGATACTGAAGCTGAAGGAAATGAGGCATTGATAATACCTTGATTGAAAGAGAATATGAAGATCATAGCTTGTGAGCCTGTAGTGAACTAAGTAATTAATTTTTTAAATTTGGAAAGAACCTTAGATGTTATCTAATCCAGGTGTAGGTTATAGAAGTAACTGAAAACCTGTAAGTAGTTTGACTAAAGCCACCTAGTTACTATATACAGATATATAGGTAGAAGTTATATGAGAATGGTGAGAGTAATAACAGTGTGGTCAGCATATCTTTAGGAAGGAAAGTCTATAAAACTTTGAGGGATGGATTGGGACCAGGACAGGCCCTTAGAAATAGAAGATATAAAATATCCTAGAATTCCTGATCTGATGAGGCTCAAATTGTTTGCTATGTGTCGACTGGTGTGGAGGTTCACTTAGTCATTTAATCATTTATTACCAGGCATTTATTGATTGCTGACTGAATTGTAGATGCAATGCTAAATGTCAGGGCTGTAAATGTAAGTCATGTCTCTGCACTCATGTATCTCTTTTACAACAAGAACAGTACAAGACAGAATACTTTCCCTTTTGCTATTTCTCAAAAACAAATTCAAGCTGGCCATGATGGTATATGTCTGTTGTCTTATCACTATGGAAGGCTGAGGCAGGAGGGTCACAAATTTGAGCCCAACTTGGGCAATTTACTGGCTTAGCAAGGGCCTGTCTCAAAAAAATTTAGCTCAGTGTGACAGCCTTGGGTCTAATCTCTAGTACTCAAGAAACAAACAAAAAATAAATCCAGTGTTGACCCTGATAAAGCAACCAAACTCCATGCTAAGAATCAGAACACACACACACACACACAGCAGGGTCGACACGAGGGGTTTTAATCAAAGGGAGCAGAAGTGGCACTTTACCCAGTGGACCAGGGCAAGGCGCGGAGGGCAGGGCTGAGCAGGGTTTTTATCAACAGTTAAAAGCGGGGGTAGTTATTGTTTTGGACATGGGCTGAGAGCTGTGGGTGGCTCTTGTACTTTCTATGTAACGTGTCTTTCTCTGGAGGAGGTTGGCAGCGGGGCTGTCTGTTACAGAGGGTATTTCCTTGTTGTTACAGTTAGGCTCTCGTAACGTGGCAACGGGCCTTTTGTTCCTATGTTCGGGCTTTTACAATGGGGGAGGGCTGGTCACTGTTGGCCAGATCTATCATTTCAGACTGTTTGTTTATATATATACATTTATATGTGAGATAGGGCGATGCAGTCTTGTCTGGCTACTTCCTGCTGAGCGGGGGGGGGCGACAGTGGGGTCTCATGCTGAGGGACAAGTTGATAGGTTGGTCTTTCTGTACGAAGCATAAGAATTAAATTTTGGGTAGTTAATTTTTGAACAAGTTCTTGTATGAATGTCATTAGACATGGGGCCATCAGCAAAATGAGCCCAATGATTATCAGGGGGCCTAAAAAGGGAATTAACCATGGGCTTAGGGAGTTCCAGAGGCTAAATGGAGTATAGTTTGTTTGCCCCCAGGAAGCAGCTCGTTCTTTGAGTTGGTCGATTTTTTTCCTGAGTGATTCCTGATTGATTAGCATAATAAAAAAACTTCTCTCAGGAACAGACAGGTATCTCCTTTTTCAGCTGTTAAAAGGTTTAAGGCCCTGTGGTTTTGCAGAGTTGTGCAAACCAATTGCTGTAGTTGTCCATGTAGTACCTGGATAGTCTTGGCTGTGTGGGCAAAATCACCCTTGAGTTTATTACTCATGATGTAATAGGTCCCCAGAGAGGTTCCCAAACCTGTGCCTCCCATGAAGGCCTCCAGAAGAGCTGTGACGAAGATAAAAGGTACATGTAATGTGTGAGTGGGGCGGTGACCAGTATGAAAGGTGTGGAGAAAAGAAGTCTGGAAGTATCAGTGAAGACCATGAAGTTGGGTGCCAACTGTATAGGGGTGCATAGTTTATGTTGAGGGAAACAGTGGTATACAGATTGATCATAGAGGAGGAGGGTGTTTTGGTTACTGTTATCTGGACAGACCACAGGCAGGGGTGTCACAGTGTGATTAAAGGGACACTTGGAGTGGCGGTAGTCCCTATGATTAGAGGTTAAAATCAAGGGAGAGGCTTAGCAGTTGTATATCTAGGGCCTCGGGGCAGTTGTCTGTGGAGGAACATTGGCAGAGAGCTGCTAAGTTATTAATTGGAAAAGCTGCTAGTGTAGACTCCAGCAGTTGGGCTCTGAATAATTAACAGCAGTCTTTAGGAGGAGTGTTGTGCTGGTTACAAGAGCAGAAACATTTGCAGGTTGAAGATTGAGTGAGGTGGTCGGGATAGTGGGTTCTACCAGAGCCTGGGTAACATGTAGGAACCTGCAGGGGTCCTGCCCTGGTGCGTCAGTGCAGGCTGTCAGTGTGACATGATACTCCCAGGCCCCCAAATCAGGGTTTAGATAGTAAGGTTTAAGGGGTTACAAAGATATAAAGGACATTTTTGTTTGGGATTAAGGCACTTGAATTAGAGTTTGACCTCATGGCGGCCAGCACCCCCAGAGGGGAATTAGTCTTGGTTGCCGAGGTCATTTGTCCCTACACACAAGGAGGCTGGATTAGGGGTTTCAGAGTAGGTGATTACGTCTCCCCAGGATGGACACCTGACGTGACATTGGGACCTGCTAAAAAGACAAAGGTACTTCTGATTTGAGGAGTAAGACACCTGGTAACCAAGTTCACCACGTAAGAAGGGTTGTAAGTCACAGGCAACAAACCCCAGGGACACCAGGGAGCCACTGTTTGCATGAATAGTATCTAGAATAGTATGCCATCCTCCCAGGAAGCCCTGGCAGGTTTATTCCTGGGTTGGGGCTGGGCCTGTGGAGTATAAACTGGTAAAACAGTTTTTAGGAGTGGCCCATGGCCAATGGAGCAAAAGGCTAAGAGCTAGAAGGGTTCATCATGTTCAGGGAGAGAGGGCAAGGGGCATGTTTTAAGAGAATTTTGGTGGGACTGAGCATTTGTACTGCCCAGGAAGCCTTATCTGAGGTGATGGTCTTGGTGGCAGATTCTGAGGAAGTCCTCTTTAGAGCTGATAGGTGGACTAGGCCTGCTTTTCTACAAGTTTTGCTGCTGTTGGGGTGCTGAGGGTATGGACTGTATATGGACCCATCCACTTGGGTTGGAGGCCAGATGCTGTGAGATCCCGAAGGAATGCCTGGTCTCCTGACTGGATTTGAAATGGGACTGCACCTTTGCAAGGTTTAGGGATACTTTGTTCTGGGAATGAGCGAAGCATGTATGCATGAGGGACAGAAAGAGTAGGTTGTCAGCCAGAGGGTGAGGTGTTGCAGGAGGCATCTGTAGGAGACAGGGCCGTCTGAACATCAGTTCAAAGGGGCTTAAGCCTGATGGCTATTGTGGAGTTACTCAGAGGTCAGTCAGAGCCATGGCAGGCTCTAAGAAGGCAGGCCAGCTTAGTTGGATCTCCAGGGACAGCTTCATGAGTTGGGTTTTTAGAAGGTGATTGGCCTTCTCAGTTTTGCCCGAGGCTTAGGGCTGGTGGGGGGGGGTGTAAGACCCAACTGATATGTAGGGCTTCTGAGACCTATTGGGTGACCTTGGATATGAAGGGTGGGCCACTGTCCAACTGGATGGAGTAGGGGAGGCCGAACCTGGAATGATCTCAGTTAGTAGAATGTGGGTAACTGTGTTGGTGGTCTCTTGGGATGTAGGGAAAGTGTCTATCCATCCTGTGAAGGTGTCAACCATGGTAAGAAGGTATTGGAGCTTTTTGTGTTGGGGCATGTAGGTAAAATCAATCTGCCAATCTTTCCATGGTAAGGACCTTTGGAACTGGTGAGGAGAGGAGAGACAGGTGTATAATCCCTTTTGGTGGTTGGCCTATCTACAGAATGCACATTTGGAGGAAATCTGTTGTAGCAGTTTAGACAAGTTTGGGCAGTAAATGATTGGGTCAAGCAGCCTCTTTAAGGCTCACCATCCCATATGTAGAGTACATCTACATATGTAGAGTAAAGAACCTGGGTAAGAAATTTGACAGCTTGGTCTTCTGGAAGGCCATCTGTCATGTAGGAGAAGCTACCCTTGTGTCCCCAGGGTAACCCCTGATATAGAAGTTGTGAGTATTGAGAAGACCGGTAGGTAATGTTATGTATCTGGGGTGGGACATCTAAAAGGGGTAAGGCTAGCTGTTGTGAGCCCTTGGAAGAAGAGAGGTTCCAGTCCTTCTGGGCAGCCAGTTTAGCAGCTCAGTCAACTAGAGAATTTCCCATGGATATGGGGTCAGTGGCACTCTGGTGGCTTTTGCAGTGAAGAATGACCACACGTTTTGGGAGGAGTATAGCTTTAAGGAAGGGGACTATCCGTTTAGAGTTTTGGATGAGGGTTCCCTTTGTGGTTAGAAGACCTCGTTCCTTCCAGATGGCAGCCTTCCAGATGGCAGCGTCGTGGTGAACGATGTGGAAGGCATACTTAGAATCTGTGTAGATGTTTATGGTGGTTCCCTGTGCTAGGGTGAGGGCCCATATTAGGGCTATCAGTTCTGCCTTTTGTGAACTAGTGCCTGGGGCTAGGAGTTTTGCCTCAGTGGTGTTTTTAAGCAAGACATAGCATATCCTGCTCAGGGAGGGGGGGATGTTGTGAACCAGCTCCCATCAATGAACCAAGTATATGTCACATCAATAATGGATTGCTCTAAGACATCTAGTATTGGTGCAACAAAGTCTTTGAGGATTTCAAGGCATTGGGCAGGTCTGGAGGGATCACAAGGGAATAGAGAGAGAGGGTCAATTTTTGGACCAGGCTTTAGAGTTATGTGTGGGTTTTCTAGAAAGGTAACATGAAAGAGCTGGAAGCGAGAGGGGGACAGTAGGTGAAGTGACTGGTGTGCAGGTAAGTCAGTTATCCTGTGTGTGGAGTGGACATTTTATGTCCTTGGAGTGTGAGTTTGGAGGCCTTTTGTGTGAGGATGGCGGTGGCAGCCAGTGCCTGAAGATAAGAAAAGCGTCCCTTGACTTTGGCATCTGTTTAGAGAGATAGGTGATGGGTGCTGGAGTTGGTGCTTTTCCTTGTGTCAGAACCCTGACTACCATCCCGTGGGCTTCTGAGGTCTAGAGAATAAAGTGTCTATTGGGGTTAGGCAAGGCCAGCATGGGGCCCTGCAGTAGTCTGGATCAGATGATGATGAATGCCTGGTGGATGGATGGCTTTTGAGTCAGAAATAGGTTCATCAATCAGCCCACGAATTGCATGATAAAGGGGTTTGGCCAGCAGGGCAAAGTTAGGGATCCATAGCCTAAAGTAGCTTGTTAGCCCCAGGAAGGACTGTATTTGATGTTTTGTGTGTGGCATAAGCAGGGCACAAAACACTGTTTTGCGGTCTGTGGTGAGGTCTTTTGAGGAGGGAGTCAAGCTGAAGCCTAGGTTTGTAACCCTTGGATGAGAGAGTTACGCCTTGTCTTTTGAGACCTGATACGCTAGGGAGACTATGTAGTTTAGGAGAAGAGTGGTATGGCATAAGAGGTTCCTCATGAGGGGCTACAGAGCAAGAGGTCATCTACATTACTGGAGGAGGGTGTTTGGGAGGAGGTCTAGATGTGCTAGATCGCTGTGAGAGCTTGGCTAAAGTAATGCGGGCTGTCTCAAAAACCTTGGGAGAGGACCATCCAGGTGAGCGGTTGGGTGGTTTTTAGTATTGGGTCCTCCCAGGTGAAATTGAATAGAGCTTGGCATTTGGGATGTAAAGGAATGGTGAAGAAAGTGTCGTTAAGGTCTAAGACAATGAAATGGTTGGTGGACGGGGTTGGGGGGGGGATGTTACTAAGCAGTGTGTATGAACTATTGGGGTGACAGGGAGGATGGCCAAATTGATTTGCCTGAGATCCTGTACTAGCTGGTAGGTCCCGTTTGGCTTTTTGACCAGTAGGATTGAGGAGTTGTATGGTGACTGGACAGGGATGAAGAAGCCCTGGGCCCGGAGAAGTCTATCAGTTATGGGCTTCGGTCCCAAATGATGTTAGTTGGAGATAGAGAATTGGAGGCGATTTTGGAAAGTGGAAGGATTTAGCAGGTATATTTGCACCAGTGGGTGGTGGCTGGCTATCTGTGGTCAGGCGTGTCCTAGACTTGGGAGTCTTTCTTATCCCAAGGAAAATGGGTACTTGGTGGCCTGGAGGCAGCCCAGAAAATTGTGCCCACTTTATTGGGTAACTCAGGCAGGAGTGCTAAAATAAGGCAAAGGGCAAGGTGTTTGGGGAAGCAAAGTGTGACCTGGAGTGTGGAGAGAATGTCTCTCCCCAGGAGAGCTGTTGGGCAAGAGGGTATGATCAGAAAGGAGTGAGTGAATAAGTAAGTCCCCAGCAGACAAGGTAGGGGTCCAGTTGTGTGTGGGCATTGGGGATGGCCTTCCACTGCCACCACCGAGACCTGAGAGGACAATGTTGGCCCCTAATAACTAGGGACGATCAACCAGGAGCTCCCTTATCCATAAGGAAAGCAATTGGCTAACTGCCATACGTATCCTCACCCTGGGCTCTGCAGGTGACAGCTGGATGTCGTCGCCATCTCAGGTGGGTGGCGTGGAGCCTGGTCCTGTCAGTCGGCATCCTGGCCTCCCCCTTGGCCCAACAAATCTAGCAGTGGGGCTGCGTTAGAACTCTGAGGGGACTTTGTGGAAGTGGTGCTTTTTTACTTTTTCAGGAAAGGGCAGTCCATCTTCCAGTGGCCCTTTTAATTACATTCAGGACAAGGCTTTAAGGGCAGTCGGGGGTTTAGACATTCCTTTGCCCAGTGGCCCTCCTCACCACACTTGAAACAAGGACCAGGAAGGCTGTTTTGGGAAGATGAAGACTGAGTTGGGCATTGCAAGAGCGCTCATGATGCTTTTGAACAGTCATTTGAGTCACCTTCAAGATGAGGTCTTGTGGGTATAGTAGGGCAGGTGGATCCCTGGAGACTGTGAATGAGTTAGTTTCTACAGAGGGCTGTAAATCTGAATTTGATCAGAATTTGATCAGGGAGTGTTCTTTACTCTGTTACTCTTCCTCAGCTTGCATTGTTAGCCTCAGAGGGGTGTTGGATTGGTGCTAGGCTGTCAGCTTAGGCACATAGTTTTTGCTATAGTCATCTAAAAGAGGTCTTTTTCAGGTGAATTTATTTAACAATCAGTTGGAAAAAGTCATGTTTGGCAATGTTTCCTGGCTTCACGAAGACAGTGAACAAAGATTGTCTTTCAGGAACTTTTGGGGTCTCTACCCTGATATGCAGGATATATTGTTTTGAGTAGATTTATTTACTTTTGGGGGAGTTGAGTACCGGAAATCAGACTCAGGACTTTGCGCTTGCCAGGCAGGTGCAGTGCCATTGCGCTAAATTCCCAGCCCTGTTTTGAGTAGATTTAGTAGTCACTTTATTCATTCTGTGTCCTTTTCTAGCATCAGAGTAATAGTCAGATGGGGCATGGTGGCACATACCTCAGGAGATTGAGGCAGGAGGATTGTCAGTTTGAGGTTAGCCTGGGCTACAGAGAAGATCCTGTCTCAAAACACCAATAAAAGGGGGAAAAGGAAAGAAAGAAACTATTTAACCCTAAAATTTTCTAGCACATGCATTCATTCATTCAGTAAATATTTACTGAGAGCTTGTGTGCCAAATGCCAAATAATACATACTGGGATATATTAGTGAACAAGACACATGTGTTCCCTACTTTCAGAAACTGGAAAAAGTCATGACTAGACACCAAATGATTTTTTAAAAAGTCAGAGTATATCAAGTGCCAGGAAGGACATAAACAAGGTGTCAAGGTAGAAAACATTGAAGGCAGGGAATTCTTTAGGGCAATAGTCTGCTGCTTCCTGTCTTTAGTTTAGATAGCAAATGCATGGAAGAAACATATACTCCAGAAAAGTAGATGAAAACCATTATTCATAGCGGTGTGGGCAAGTCATTAGTGTTAGAATTAGAAAATTAAATGTTACTTTTCTTTCTTTTTTTTTTTTTGAGACAAGGGTCTCAATACCCTGTCTCAGCTTGGCCTTAAACTTACTGTGTAGTCCATCTAGCCTGGCCTTGATTTCATGACAATTCTCAACCCTTGGCCTCCTCAGTGCTAGGATTACAAGTGAGCACCACCATACCTGGCTTCATTATAAGTTTTAAATTGATTTGTTTTTAAGTCAACTGGAATGAATGTGCTAAGATAGTTATTTTCCCCAGGTGGTTAGGAAGCTGCTGAAATTGGGCTGTAATCATCCTGTTCCAGTATAATTTGAGCCATGTGTATTTGTTTCCTTCTCAGGTGGAGACCTGAATTTTGATCTGTGTCCTCCCACATCCAGCTACCTGAAAGTACTTCATGATCACATGACCCTGGACATGGATGCTGTCCTGTCGGATTTTGTCCGTTCCACAGGAGCAGAGCCAGGGCTAGCCCGTGATCTCCTGGAAGGTGAGGGATCAGGAGCTAGGGGTGAGAAAAGAGAAAGTGAAATGCTTAATATTTATTGTTAGGATGATTTGGAACATTTAAGGTGGTGTAGAAGGTACTTTACATGTGGTAGGCCTTCCATTTAAGTTACTTGAGCCAGGCTCATGCCTGTAATCCCAGCACTTGTGAGAGACAGAGGTAGGAAGATCACTGTAGATTTGAGACCAGCCTGAGTGCCTGAGTTCCAATCCAGCCTGGACTATATAGCAAGAGCCTGTCTCAAAAAATAGTAATACAAAACGAAAGAACCAAAATCAATTGTTACTTGTAATGATCTAATTCTGCCATCAGTTTATATACAGGTAATATAAGTGAAAATTTGTATTAGTCCACTAAAAGCAAAATTCTACATATCCGAGGCTGCTTCTTTATATTTTTCTACTTTTGCTTATTTATACATGTATACATTATAAATTTGAATATTCTACATTTTAAGTCTGTGAGAGATTGGAATCATATTTAGTCATAGTAAGAGACATGCTTTTAAGGATTAATGTAATTCCAATAAAAATACTAATAACACTTCTTATTTTCTCTAGTAACATTCCTTACTAGAGAACGTAGTCCTAAAATTCCTATGAAACCAGAAGAGATCCAGGATAGGAAAAGCAGTTCTGAGCAACAAGGACAAGGCAAGGGGCATCACATTCCATATTCCAAGTTACACTGCACAGCTGTAGTGATTAAAAACAGCATGGTATTGGCAAAAAATAAAAAGAAACAAAACAAAAGAAAATAACAAACTTGTGTATCAGTGCAACAAAATGGAGGATGCAGAAACAACTCCATGCATGCTCAGTTACTTTGTCTTTGACAAGGGGGCCAAATCTTTTCGCTGGAGGAAAGATAGCCTTTTTAACAAGTGGTGCTGGGAAAACTGGCTTTCCATGTGCCAAAGATTGAACCTAGACCTGTATCTCTTACCATGTACTAAACTAAAATCAAAATGGGTAAAAGATCTAAACATTAGAACAGAAACAATCTGTTGGAAGTTAATATAGATAAAATACTTTAAGGCGTGGGTGAAAGTAAAGACTTCCTGAACAGAACCTTAGTTGCATAAGAAATAACACCAAGAAATAATAAAAGGGATCACATTAAATTAAAAAGCTTTGGCATAGCCAAGAAAACTACCAACAGAGTGAGGAAACACGAACTCACAAAACGGGAAAAAATTTTTGCCAGCTATTCCTTAGACAAAGGACTAATATCAAGAATATATGAAGAACTCGGAAAAAATGAGACCTCCCCCAGATTAAAGACCTTATCAAAAAATGGCCATGTGAAGTGAATAGGCAGTTAGACAAAGACGTACAAATGTCCAGTAAGCATATGAAAAAATGTTCAGCATCATTGACCATTAGAGAAATGCAAATTAAAACAATATTGAGAGTCTGTCTTACTCTAGAAAGAATGGCTGTCATCAAGAAATCAGTGTGCACTCCTGTAATCCCAGCACTTGGGAGGCTGAGGCAGGAAGATCTTTGCAAGTTCAAAACCAGCCTGGGGGCTGGGGATTTAGCTCAGCAGTGTAAGCGCCTGCCTTGCAAGTGCATGGTTGTGAGTTCGATCCCAGTACCAAAAAAAAAAAAAACACCCAGCCTGGGCCACAAAGTGAGCCCAAGGCCAGCCTGAACTGCACAGCAAAACCCTGTCTCAAAAGAACAAGACAAAAAAGAAATCAACCAATAACAAAATGATGGCAAGGCTTTGGGGGAAAAGGAGCCCTTCTTCATTGTTGGTGGAGTATAAACTGCTGAAGTCACTATAGCAAACATTGTAGAGATTCCTCAAAAAACTAAAAATAGGTTTACTGTTTTTTTTGTTTTTTTTTTATCGGTACCGGAGATCACGACCACACGTTGCAAGGCAGGCGCTTATGCTGCTACACTAAATCCCCAGCCCCAGCTAAAAATAGAAATTCCATTTGACCCAGCTATTCCCCTGCTAGGTATCTTCCCAAAAGAGTTAAAGATATCGTGCCACAGAGATGTATGTATATATGTTTATAGCAGCACAGTTCATAATAACTAAATTTTGGAAACAGCTTGTACAGCTATCAAAAGAATGGGTAAAGAAAATGTGTTACTTATACATAATGGAGTACTACTCTGCCATAAAGGATAAATGAGTCATTTGTAGGAAAATTGGATACATCCAGAAGTAAAAGTAAAGTAAGTCAGACACAAGTGAAGTAAATCAGACACACAAGATTAAATATTGCATGGTTTCTCAATATATAAAATACAAAATAAAGAGAAAAAAGTTAAGGTAATCCAGCATGGACAGTGTATCTGAAAGTACCTTGCTTTAGTATATAGTAATTGTCTTTGGCCTATTAGCCTAGACGTTAATCTGTATGTATGACAATTAACTTTATAAGGATTTATAAATAGATGAATCTGAGGCTGGCAAAAAAAAAAGTGGGGGTGATAAAAGGGAAGAAGAAAAAAAGAAATGATGTGTTCTGTACATGTACCAGTTTCTCACAGTGAGTGTAGTTATTATGTACTGCAAACATGTACTGATAAATTTTTTTTTTCATCTTTTTGAGACAGGGTCTGATTTTGTAGTTCAGGCTGGCTCAAACTCACTTTGTAGCCCAGGCCGGCCTCAAACTTGCAGTGATCCTCCTGCCTCAACCTTACTGGGATTATAGATGTGCTCCACTATAACCAGCAAAAAAGATGCTTCTTTTTTTTTTTTTTTTTTTTTTCTGTACTGGGAGCTGAACTCATGACCTCATGCTTGCCAGACAGTCTCTGTGCCGCTGAGCTATAGCCCTGGCCCAACAGATGCTTTCTGATGAAGAAAGTTTGTAATGACACACACAGGCAAGCCTTCAGGAAGGGACAAGTTCTTAGTATTCATTGGTAATTTTTTAGATTGTCAGCCTTTAGGGAGCTGTGATAGTATGACCTTTGCTTAGGTACTTGTAGGAGAGTTTAGAAACAGAAGATCAGGGTTTAAATTCTAGTTTATTAATTCAGTACAATTTTGCCCTTAACTTCGATTTTCAGTTCCTAGTACTTTCCCTTTCACATTTCCTGTGTTCTAGCCATGCTTGATTTATCACTTTCCCTGATCATGTTTCCTAACTGTGTGGTATTCTTTTCTTCATTATTCTCACTTTTGAAATTGAGCTTAAACAGCTCCTTTTTTCAAAGTAAAATAATCCTTAACCATTTTCCATTCCTCTTGTAACTTACAGGTGTCAAATACTTTTAAGTGCCCAATATTACAAGGTACTTGAGATGTATTATTTTTTCTTTCAGCCACTCTGTTAAAACTTTAAAAACTAAGGTTGAGTGAGTTTAAATAGCATTTGAACCTAGGCAATTTGGTTTTAGAGTATGCCTCTTAACAATTAAACATTACAAATTATTGTTTGTATGTGGGCATGCACAGCTACTCAGACGTTACAAGGAAAAGTTGAGGGTGCCATACAAACAGTCATGTTATGAAAGAAGTTGAGAGTGCTGTGAGAGTGAAGAGAGAAACCTGATTTAGATCTAGAGTGCAAGAAGGCCTTTGAGGAAAGAACTTCAGTGCTGAACCCCTAAGGATTAGTAGGAGTAACAAGAGAAGAGGATGAAAAGGAGAAGATTTTTGTTGGACAGGTATCTTACATAAGGGCAAGAGAAAGTTTGGCACATTGGAGAAACCTAATAGCATTAAGGAAGTGGTGCATGTTCGATGGGAAGTTGGTTGGATAGGTAGACAGCAGATTATGGGGAGCCTTTCTTTTTTTATTTGAAAGACAATAAAACAAAAGGGGGCAGTACAGAGCAGATCAGAACAGGACAACATAGGCAACACAGTACTTTACATTAAGTCAACTGGACGTCAACAGTAGCTAACACCATATCTCTTACTCTGCTATAGTTGAGCATAGTTTCAAATACAATAATATCAAACATAACACAATAGTATAAAGCCATGC
>PVJX010020991.1:0-32561 GCA_004027295.1 Dolichotis patagonum
CAGCTCCTTTCCACTTTGCCCATCATGATCAGGGACTTGTCAAGCTCGTACCTTGAAACATACTCATCCTGTGCTTTCCCTGTGGCCTTCCTTCTCTGCAAGCCAGCGTTTGCATTCTTCTCTCTGACTTCATTTGTTCTCACAGTTGCTCAAGTTATCTGCTGAGTGGCCCTTAAGAACCAGACCCTGTGCTGGGTACCGAAGATCCATGAGTCCAGAGCACAGACACAATCTCCCCTCGCAGTACTTCCTGCCTGGTGGAGCAAAGAGTAACAAAGGAAAGTTATGCATGTGATTCTGTAATGGCAGCTTTGATTAAGTGCCACAAAAGAGAAGTGTAAGTTGGTAAGGTTTCCTAGCCGGGGAATCTAATTATTTTAAGAGGGTCAAGACCAGCTTCCTTTAAAGGGAGCAGGAAATGGCTTAGTGAAGAGGAGGGGGAAGACATTCATGTCAGAGGGCACAGCATGGGTCAAGGCCCTGTGGCAGGACAAAAATTTGGCTTTCTCAGGGAGATTTGGAAGATTTGGATTTGGAGATTTGGATATTGCTTTCCAAGCAGACTGCCAGTGTTTTCCTACTGCATTGAGAGCCAAGTCCAAAGTCCCTACTGTGGTGAGCGAGACCCTGCGTAGTTTCTATCCCCACTGCAGCTCAGGCCTCACTTGCACACCACCATCATCTTTGTCCTCAGCAGCCTCCTTTTGCTGTCCTCAAAAATAACACACTTGTTTTCCACGCACCTACATTTCTCTCTCCCTCTCTGCCTGCAACACCCTCATACCAGATATCTTCGTGGCTCACTCCCTCGCTCCATTTGGATTTGTCCTGAAATGTTACCTTAGCAAAGAGGCCTTCTCTGGCTGATAACTCTCCCTCCAATAGTGACCCTCCCCATTCTCCCTCCTGCACCTCTGTGCAGTAGCCCGCTTATCTTCTAAAACCCCCTGTGGATGCCTGAACCCACATGTATATTATATATATATATATAATATATATATTATATATGGTAAAATTTAACTTATAGGGGCTGAGGGTTTAGCTCAGTGGTGTAAGCACCTGCTTGGCAAACACGAGGTCGTGAATTCAATCCCCAGCACCAAAAAGAAGAAAAAAAGGAAAAAAACCCTTATAAATTAGGCATAGCAAAAGGTTAACAATAATAATAAAACACAACGATCATACCAATATAATATAAGCTATTTTGAGGGTTTTTTTTTAAGTTTATTAGCACATGTTTGCAATACACATGGTTTACGATTGTCCTAGGAAGCACTCGACCTCAATGTAGTACACGCACTGTAGCTGGTTTCTTTTACTTTTTTAAACTCCATCTCTTACCTCCTTTCTCTCTCCCTCCTCCTCCCCATCCTCGTTTTCATTCTTGTTTCTATTATTAATCTTAGCTCATGTTATGGCGTATAATGTTTATGTTCACTGAGGTTATTAGGTTTCTTCACGTGGCATATCTTTATTCTGCTTATTTCCCCCTCCCCTCCTCCACAGCCCTCACCCTTGCTCTCTTGGACGGCTTTCCTAATGCAAGAGATCCATCTCCTTGTCTTCTACCCATCCTTTATTATTGTCTTTGTTTTTACTTCGCCTCACTTAAATGAGAGATACCATATGGTATTTAAGCTTGTGTGTCTGATTTATTTCACTTAGCATTATATTATCCAGGTGTATCCATTTTCCCACAAATGTCTCAAATTTGTCATTCTTTACAGCTGAGTAGCATTCCCTTGTAACAAGGATGTCACGTTTTACAGGCTTCTTCCAAGACTTAGCTATTATGAATTACGCTGCTGTAAGCATTGCTCTGCGTGTATTGCTGTAATAGGATGTGCTAAGCTCCTTGGGGAAGATACCTAAAATGCAGATACCTGGGTCATGTGGAAGCTCGCATTTCAGCTCTTTGCCAGATCTCCATTCTGGTTTCCATCACAGTTGTCTGGTTTCCATCACGTTGTCCATTTTCAACAACGAAGAAAGGTTGCTTTTTCACTGCAACCATGCCAGCATTTGTTAGTGTGGAATAAGGTATTTAAAACTTACGCATTTTAAAAATTTTATTTCTTAATTTTTACTTCTGAAATTTCCCATTTAATAGTTTTGGACCACTATGGATAATGGAGTAATGGAAACCGAAGTAAAGCCGCAGGCAAGACTGCTCTCCATTGCCTTTACTACCACCTGATAATTCATCTCTGTTTTATTTAATGGACTGTGTTACTCCATTACCTTTGGAAAAGAGGTAGGTGAAAGTTCCTCCTTAATTCCTGCCTCCTGAGCACCTAGAACCATGCGCGATTCATCACAAACATCCAGCAAATACATGTTCACTATGACTGAATCGGGAGGGTGATAAAGATCAGGCTGGGGAGAAGCCAGGAGCCAGGTCCTGGGGTGCTTCGTAGCCATGTCACTTGTACCCAAGCCCCATCCCAAGTACCTTTGTGCCTCTGGGATTTTTGCTCATGTTTCTCCTTTTGCCTGCAATGCTCTTCCTCACCCTCTTCTGTCCCCTTTTTTGTTAGCGAAAGTTCCACTGGCCTCGTCCCTGGCCTCACCTTCCCTTTACACAGCATCGCTTTGGGTTCTGGTGAGTAAATCATAGGCCTGATTCCTACTCACACACAGATAGTCCTAATGAGTGGGATCATGTTGGACTTGTACCTGGCCCCTACCCCAGGACACAGCTTGACCTATCCAACACTCAGGAAAGCTTTTTGCTCAACTAAGTAGCAGGAAGATGATAATCCGGGAGAACTACTCATCCAAGTGAAGCTAAGGAGCTATGTCAAAATCATTGTTGGGTTTGAAGGACTAGTCAAGAGTATGAACTCAAAGTGTGGTTTCCCGGATTTTGAGTTTTTCTCTGTGGCTTACTAGTAATTTACTTAAGTCTCTGAAGGACTCAGCCTCTTCATCTGTAAAATGGAAATAATAATATTTTCACAAGCTCTCTACCGGCTGTACCTCAGTCACTATATGGAGGCATTCTGAATTTAACAAGAAATATTATAAATTCTATGTACTTGTATTGTTTAAATACATAAAAAAGCTCAGGATACTGACTACAGGCAAGAGACCTCAAAGTCCCAAAGAGGCCTTAAGTTGGTAGGGGGACAACATCTGGAAACACACTTGGGAACTTGGGCTAAATGCCAGAGGCATTCTAACCAGGGTTTTCGCAGAAGAGGAGACCTAGCTGTTGGTGAGGAAACAGAGGAAAGAGCTCTGGTAACAAACAGAATACCAGGGTCTACATGATTGCTATTTCATATGCAAATCAAGTTCTGAGTTTCCTGATAGTCAAAGTGAAAAGAAACACATTGGTTATACAGAAATGGATATCAGGCTTTTCCTAGTTCTTGGCCCTTAAAATAAGTTTCCCTGTTGTTCCAGGCTCCTAAGGATGATGCTTTAGGTAAAATGTCTCTTCTCCTGATCTCCCTTCTCATGCCCTGGGGCCACCTCGGTTGTTGAGTTGTTCAGATTTCTTCCCTGCGGGTAGTTACAACTTCTGGGTTTGTTAGAAAAATCTTAGATCCTCATTCTGAGTCTGCTGTTATGGGGTTCCCCCATGAGCCCAAAACTGCATTTGATTCAAGCTCTTAGAATTTCACAGTTTTGAAAGTCCTTAAAGGTCGTCAAGTCTAACATCTCCATCTCACTCACCTTCCGGTAACTGAATCTTCTCTGTATCAGAAGTAGCTCCAGTGCCTTTCTAACTTTGATTTGAACACTTCCAGTGACTGGAAACTTACTACCTCCAAAGTACCTCATTTTGTCTGTCTGTGAAGTTTCTTATTCTACTGAATTAACATCTAAATCCTGGCTTCTACCTATCGAAAGAAGCGTTTCATCACTGAGGAAGAAATCAAGTCAAATTGGCTAGCAGGAAGAAACTCTTTGGGAATCCTTAGCTTCATTAGAAGTACACTTTTGTTCAAATGAAGTGTTAAAATCAAAGCAGTATATATCTAAGTGGGGCCAATTGGCATGAACTCCTCACAGCATATGGTGTGCTTCCTTTTATATGCATGTTTAGCAGCTAGTGGGTACCAAACCTTGCACAGTTCTCAATTGCTAGCACTAATGAAGGATCTGTTTGCCTTTGGGGATAAAGATGGTATCACTGATTCACAGTTGTTTTTCCAGGAGTGAAGAACAGATTTTACTTCCTCATTCAAACTCTCTTGCTTGGTCCTTTCCCTTCCCCGTTACCACTTCCCTAACTCAGGCACCATTGTGTCTTGCCAGGATTGTCCACTTGCTTCTGCCTGGCCTCCCAGCCTTCAGCTCTGGCCTCTTTGGTCTAAGATCACAGTGCCAGGGGGACCCTCATGTCACAGATTGAAGGTGTCACTTCTAACTCAAAATCAATGTCCCCTCTTAGCTCCAGAATGGAGTCTAAGCTTCTTAGCATGGGGAATAGGCAGGGCAAGGTCAGAGGGTCACTTGCGGACATAGACTAGGACAAAGCTAATGAATTGTTCCCAATCAGGGATGGTTGAGCCTCCGAAGGAGTATGGTGCCTTCTGGAACAATAGATCATGTATGCGTAACTGCAAATTACACAATTAAGTCACAGATCAACTTTAATCCCGACTGGTTAGAAGAAAAAGATTCTGTCAATATTGCCATCATTAGCATCTCTACTACTAATAACAGCGTCAAATATTTTTATAGCACTGACGAACAGCATTTCATCTAATCTGCCTGACAGTGTGACCCTGGCCAAGTCACTAGTGGCGTCCTGAGCATGAGGCCTGTAGTCCCAGTGACCTGTGAAGCAGGTCGAGGGGAGATGAAGGAGGGCTCTCAGATGAGCTTCCAGTCTGAGCAGAGGTCCAGCTTTAGGACTGGCAGAGGCTGGGAAGGCTCAGCGTTTGCCCTGGAATCCAGGAGGCCTCTCCACCACAGGAAGCGGCTGGGACATGAGTCCCTATCTGCGTGTATCCTTGGTGGGGACCATGTGCAAGGTAGCATCCTGGGTCTCCATTTCCTTCTCTGCACAAGGGCACTGCTGGCAACCCTGGCTCCCTTCTCCCCAGGTCCCACGAGGTAACCAGGTAACCGCAGGGAAGGCCTGATGCACAGGGAAGGCCTGATGCACAGGAGCACAGCGAGAGGCGTGCAGAGAGAATGCAAGAGGTGCGGGAGCCTGAGGCCGAGCCGACTTCCCTCCTGCCCTGTGCGGGAGCTGGGCCTGCAGCTCTCCTTTCTCGGGGAGACTTGGCATCTCGTTAGGTGAGTGAAACAGCCGTGCTTAACGGCAGCAGCCGGCTGTGCCTTCTCCACAATCAGATGCCCTTGTTGGTGGAAGTCGGCTCCTGACAGTTCCCATCCACTCTCTCAGTCACCGGCAGCCCACGACACAAACAGCAAGGCATTCCATCTGAGCCCAGCTCCTTCTCTTCCTGACCCCTCTTCCCCTTCCGCCACATGCAGGGTCTCCTGTTTAGACCCACAGCTCGCCTCTCCCACCACGCACCCTTTCCCGGGGCCTTTGACATGCCACATCTGTATGATTCAGGACTCTGAGGCCAACCTTAGGAAGAGTAAGATCCATGTTGATAACTAGCCAGCAGGCTAATAGAAAATATTTTGGGGTTTGCATGTTAGCTCTGTCAAATCAAGTAAGAAATCATTCTTATCTACCATAGCCAGCAGTTATGCAAATGTGCCAATGGCATTAATTAAGGGACTTCCTTACTTCTCAGAGCATTTATCATAAATAAGAAACAGGAACATTCAGAGGCTGATTTTATTGTCTCCAGCAGCCATAGCTTCATGTGAATGAATGCCTTGTGGGGAAAGCCCATCTGGGAGTGCGGGGAAGAATTTGGGTCATTGTGAGCAGATATTTGATTTCTGTGTTTGTGTAGTGCTGTTTATTTGCCAAATACCAGTTTGGATGGGATAAGGTCACCCCAAAACTCATTTACACTTCCTCTGTCATCGTCCGAGAGTCCCAGGGTCAGCTAGGCCCTGTGTAGTAGGCAGGGTGGAGGCATCTATAGAATAATTTCTGCCCGCTAACCATTTGGGCTTTCTCAACAGCTATGTGATATTAGTTATTACCCTAGTGTTGCTAATTTTAAAAAGTCAGACTTCCTTGCTATAAAACAGCATTAACCAAAAGTTTTGTAAAGAGCCAAAGAGCGAATATTTTCAGTTTTGAAGGCTATGAAGTCTCTGTCACAACTGCTCAACTCTGCGGTTATAGATCAAAAAAAAAAAAAAAAAAAGACACTGAATAGATGAATGGGCGTAGCCGTATTCCAGGAAAAGTTTCTTGACAGACCTCTGAGGTAAAGCACTGGAACTGTTAGGGCTGGTGAACAAACGGGAAGCACTATAGACCTGATAAATATTCCTGAGGCTCTGCTGTGTGGCTGGTGTGGGTAGGGGCTACACACACAAACCAGGGAGCTCACGGTCCGTAGGGGAAACATCTACACCAATTCACATCATAAAGCCCACAATGCTCAGGGCCATTGAAGGAGGTGATGAAACAGAATTTGGAGCATCTGGGGCATCAAGACACCTTCCCAGAGGCGTTATACTTCAGCTGTTTTGAAAATCATCTAGGCTTCGCCAGGAAGCCTCGCACAGGAAGCTGGGGGAGGGATCCTTGTAGGAAGATGGCTGTGGCATGTTTCCCCTCTTCGTGCTGCGCTGCCCACTAGAATACGAAGCACAGTCAGTAGCCAAGCAAAAGCCCATGCGATCAGGAGTGACCACTGAGGGTCTGGGCTTAGGGTGGTGTATAAGGCCCATATATGGAAAGAGCAGATCCAAATTAGGCTGTGGAACGAGACAGGTGGTATGAGTGGCAGAAAAAGGGAAATTGGGGTCAAAGGCACATCACGGCACTGCGTCAGGGGAAGAGGTAGCTCTGGGGCTGTGGCTGCGAGTCATAATGCCAGGGCTATGATCCCTAGGCTTGGGCTTAGGGCCAGTAGGAGTTCCCTGCTCCACCGCAGCGAGGATGATCTGGAGGTAACGCTGTGAGATCACAGCCACGGCTGTTTTCTCTTAATGCTCGTAAGGAATCCTAGGAGACTAGTTCTGTGATTCCCATTTTATCGGCAGAGAAACTGAGGCTTAGAAAAAAACACTCTGTGCCCAAGGACTTGAAGCCAAGTCTGTGGGACCCTAAAGCCAATGCCTTCTCATTATTCTATACTATACTATACTATACTATACTATACTATACTATACTATACTATACTATGCTATACTGCACTATTTAGTGTCCATAGCACACACATCAGATTTAAAAATAGAAAAATAACAGAATAAAAAAATATATATTCAGGTCCTAATATATACAGAATCCTAATCCAGAAAAGTCACAATCATGGACATAAGGCTGAAACAAATACTGTGGGAAGGAGATGTCTCCCCACCTGATTGGAACCCCTGGGGCCCCCCAGAACATCTTTTATTTTTGCCTCATTGGCTAGAGAGTCACATGTCATTCGAACTCTCATAGCAAACCCCCACATGTGTGGCAGGCAGCTGGGATGCTTCAGGGCCCTTCCCCGTTGCTCGGTCTCTCTGGTCTGTGACTCTTTCCAACCAGCCCCTCAGGAAGGATTACTCTGTGGGCAGTGCTTCAGAGTTCACCTCTCAGGGTATCACAGCAGGAATCCACGTCTATCACACAAGACACAAGTCCAGGCCTCAAATCACCAACCCGCCTCCAGTGTCTATTTTTAGCCTTTTCTCCAGTTGGGGTTTTGCACAGTCTCAGAGAAGCATGACCATGCCTGGGAAAAGACGCCTGTTACCTGCCTGAAAATCATGTCTCTTTATGGGACTAGAACCCTGATGATCTCATTAATGAATTGTTATTAGAAAACAAACCAAAGGTTCTGTGACTGTCTGAAGACATCGTGTCATGCCTGTGGTTTCAAAGCTACATTTGAAAAAGATAAATAAGAATTTCTTTGACCCTGTTTTTGTATCTCTGTCTTTTTTCTTTTTACCTAAAATTATTAAAAGCCTCTGACAAGAAAATGTCTAGAATTTGTTTGGATGCCAAAGAAGCCCAGGGCACCACCCTGCCAGATCGCCCAGAGCAGGAGTTGGGGGAGAGTTCTGCCACTTGTCTTCCCTCCAGATCTTGCTTTAGCAGAACAGCTCTTTGCTTAGTGTCCCGAGTCCGGGCCCCCTCTCCAGTTGGAGCGGCTGCCCACACTGCCTCTGCCTTCGTCTGGTCTCTCCATCCTTCCCGTGGACTGTTATTTAAACATTCTGGAACGTGATCCTTCTGGTACCACTTTCCTCCCCTCCATTCCATTTCCCACACTGCTTCTAGAGCACTTGCTATAAAAGGCAGCCCGAATCTGCCCTTCCTGGCTCAGAAGCCTCAGTGCCTTGATTTTACTCCTAGCTTGGTTCCAGTGGGTCCTTTACCGACGTCCTCACCCAGCGCGACTGTTCTCACACAGGAATGCTCCCAGGGGACACCAGCCCTTAGTCCCAGAGAAGAGACGTGACTGAGGCCAGTTTCTTTGTACTGTACCTTGTCCTATGCCGTCCACCAGCCTTCACGAAATGATCAGCTGGACACATATCACTCTGTGAGGTCCTTTACAGCACTCAGGAAGGACACACACTATTGGGGGATATATTCATTGTTTCCTTATGCCACAAAAGCAAAGGCCTTAGGCCCTAAAGAAGGTGTCTGTCTTTCAGCAGGTTGGCCCCTCTCTTTACTGAGCCACCGTGCCCTTCAGAATGGTGGCCTTCTTTGACACTTGTGCCTGAGAAGCAGCTCTGCCCTTGCTTGCTTGCTCTGCGTCTCCCAGGTGGGAACAATGACTTCAGTGCCTCAGGCCTTGCAGACACGGGAGTCAGAGATGAAGGTGGGCCTTTGGTTCCAAGTCTGCAGTTCTGGTCAGATTCTCTCCAGAGTGAGCTATGACCAAGTGTGCCAGAGTTACCAAAGAGTAAAGATAAGCACCTCTCCACTTCCAAGGTACGCCATGGGGTTTTGATCTGTTTTCGAAATGAGTTAATTCCAGTTCAAGTCCTATTTTTCCACCCATTACTGTGGAAGGCCTTGCCTCTTGCAGAGACCTTGTGGCTTCTCTTGTAAAGGAAGGACAGGTGGCTGTGGCCTGTGTGTGACAGGAAGGACTGTGGAGCAGGTGCTGGTGTCCCCAGCCAAGCATCCTGCCTTTCTGCCACAGGAACTTCTGGCCACTTGTTGAGTTTCCTGGGGTTATTGCAATGAATTGCCACAGACATGGTGGCTTGAACCACAGAAACTTACTCTCTTCAAGTTCTGGAGGTCGGAACTCCACAATCGAGGTGTTGGGACCACCTTCCTTTCCTCTTTTAGCTTTGACTCCAGGCTTTTATCCAGGCAATCTTCTGCCACATAGCATCCCTACAGTATCTGCCTGTCTTCATGTGGCTTGCTTCTTTGTGTGACATTTCCTTCTATTGTGTCCCAAATCTTCCTCTTCTTTCTCAATGAGCATACCTGTCATTGGCTTTAGGGCCCAGCTAAATAATCCTGGATGGGCTCATTCAAAGTTTCTTTACTGTGTCTCCAAAGGCCCCTTTTTCCAAATAAGGTCACACAGTTCCAGGTGTTGGGGAATGAGTATATCATTTAGGAGACAAGGTGGGGGATATCATTCAACCCACTGTGTCACTCCAAGACATACCAAGTCTTTCACAGTTGTGCTTTTGCTTAAGTTCTCTTCTCCCTGCATGTGCTGTCCTTCCCTCCTCCTCCCCACCTGTGCCCATCACCATGTTTCCACCATTCTGAAAACTTGGTTTATCCTCAAAGTATGAGCCCAGGCATCACTTTGTGTGTCGATCCTTCCCTGACTTGGAGTAACCATAACCCTTTTCCTCTCTAGGACCCTGAGGCAGGTGCTTATTTTGCCTGGAAAGCAGTGGCCAGTCAGCCAGGTGCGTCCACTGTGCCAACCAGTGGACGTCAGCACTTGACGGAGGCTGCCAAAAGTAGCTAGGAATTTAGGAGGATGGTTTCCACCCACCATCAAAACTAGCCAGTGGATCCTCTCAGAGGAATGCAAGGTGTCACAGAAGGAGGAAAAAGTTGAAGAGCCATGAGGAAAATTCTACCCTATCCATCTTCTCATAATAAGACGGAAGAGATGATTGTCCCTGCTTGGTATAATTTCTATCAACACCTTCTGTGCCTGGTTGTGAGGAAAGCAGAGGACAGGAGGACTGTTGAAAGATGGGGTTCAAAAAATGGCAGGACACAGCTACCAAAGATGGCAGAATGGTGCACACGTCTGGTTTCCTTCGACTTTCAAGGCCAGTGGGAAAGGTTGGCTCACTGTTTTTTCATAAATAGCAAGTCAGGAAACTTCAGTTTCTAGAATGAATTCTACCCTAACTCTCTGGCCTTGAGTTTTATCCTTCATAGAATAGGATGATAGATTAGGTGATGTGTGAGAACTCTGTAATTTTACGAGTATCTGTCATCAAGGACCACTTTACTCTTTGGGGATAAGAATATTTGGAAAGGCCAACATACCACATAAATTACAACACTACAGCAGAGGAAATCTTACCTGTCTACACATTTTGGGGAATCACTAAAGAATTAGCAGATTCTTAATGAACGTAAGCATGGTGCTAGACTCTGTGAAAGGCCCTTGGGACAGAAAAATGGTCTTTGGTCTCAGGGCACTTACAATGCAAAGGGTGTATGTCTCCAAGGGTTACCTAGTACAGGCCAGACTGATGCGTGCTTTAGTAGAGTGAGTCCAGGATGCCAGGAAGTCTTCAGAGAGGCGATATTGGAGCTGCATAGAAAGGGTGAGTGGGAAGCATGCAGACAGTAAGGAGGAAAGAAAGGAAGGGCTTTCAGTCAGAGGAAACAATCCAAGAGAATGCTTGAGATTTGGTGTGCGTGGTCTTGGGTCTGCGTGACATTGAGAAATTAACCTGGGTCAGTTACAGTACATTTAATTGCTGTTAGCTCAAATCAACTCAGAATTGCTTAAACATTAGAGTATGTGTTGGGTTAAGGAATTGAAAAATCCAGAGATAGGGTAAATTTCATAATTGGAACATTTCAGTGTCCCCTGCCCACTACTATTCTGGATATCTATCCTCTTTCTTCCTCTTCTGCTTCCTGTAGAACCAACAGCATTCTGGGGTGGTGCCCTTTCAGCCAAAAGATGGTCCTAACTAATTCCTCCCATAGCTATGGCCTTCTCGGGACAGGGCTTTCCCTGTCTGACACTTGCTTAGCAGTATTTGACATAGTTAATATCTCCCTCCTTGAGGATTATCTTCTCCTGATTCACTGGGTGATAACTGTCTTTGTCTTCTTCCCCATTGCTGGCCCTCTTTTTCATTATCCTGTTGTTGATTCTTCCTCTATTGTTAAATTTCTGAATGTCACCATACCCCAGAGCTTTCTTGGTCTTTCTATATCTTTTCTTGAGGCATTCTTTAATTAACAGGAACATGAACCAACAACTCTGAAATTTAAATCTTTAGACAGTGACTCTTAAATGTATATCTTCAGCTTGAAACCTTTTACCTACCCCTGGATTTGTGTATCTAGTTATATATGTGATATTTTCATTCACATGTCTGATGGATACTTTGCGTGGAACAAATTTAAAGCTAACCATTTGTTTTTCTCCCAATTTAGTTTCCTTCATTCTCCCCACTCAAAATTGTGCCATGATCTACGAAGCTTTTCAAGCCAAAAACCCAGAATTGTCCTTGATTATTTTTTCCCACCCTTTCATGTCAGCTCTGTCATCTCTCTGCCAGCTCTGCCTCCAAAACATGTCTCAAGCCTATGTATTTATTTTCTTCATTTTTTTTTTTTTTTTTTTTTTTTACCATGGTCACTCTATCTGCCTTACTCTCTGGCCCCAATTTGTCGCCATTCCTCATTACTCACTGCCTGTCGGTCTCCTGGGCTTCTTAGTTTTTCTAATACTCAAACTTACTTCTTTCTGCTGCATCTTTTATTGCTTTGTCTGGAATGCATGGATCCTGACACAGCAGATTTCCTTCTTGTCCCCAAGGCCTTGGCTCAAATATGACTTGCTGTCTAAAATACTACCCCACCCAAGTCGCTTTCTACCCCTCTTACTCCTGCTCTATTTTGATTTATTTTTGTTACTGATTACTTGTCTGAAGTAATGTGTGTTGGTTTGTTTAGCCTCTTCTCCTCTTTCTGAACAAAGCAAGTTGTACTTTCAGCCTTAATCATAGGATACTCCCTGTGTCTAGGAAAATGCCTGGCACTCAACAGCAACTGAAAATATATTTGTCAAATGAAACAGTATATGTTTTAGAAAAAATCGCTTCAGTGACAATTTGAAAAACAGTTTTGAAGGGAAGAAATCTGTGCTTTGGAGAGTTCTCTTTGGCTAAAGATTGGACTTAGAAATCCCATAGTTCCTTGGAACACCAAACCTGGTAGGATTTTTCCTGAGGTGAAGAATTCAGGATGAGTGTATCCTACAAGTAACTTAGGGGATTCCTTCGTTGATTCTGAGAGGTGGGCTCCTTTTTCGTATTGTTGCCTTTCAGTTGGATGGTTAAAATGTGGCTAAGTTAGATTTCTGAATTTGGTTGCTGACTCTGTAAGTGTGAGAAAATGGGATCATATACTTTTCCTATGGCGGCTCTAGAACTCCAAATCACCGACAAGTGCTGGGAAGACAGAATCATTTTCTGAGAGTCCCATCTGGCAGAGAAGAATTAATAATGAGCCTTCGCTGGGTGCACTCTGCTTCCTGAGTCAGAGGTCCTTTTGGCTGGCCTACTGGTGGATAATGTGGCAGCGACTCTTCTTTCCATCTCTTCACGGCTGCACAAAAGAGCACACAGAGCTTCATAGAAACGAGGTTAGCCAGGCTCTGTAACTCGAGGGTTCTTCTTTCTCTTTTTCTCCGAGTCTGAGTCCTCTTACATTCTTTGGGAAGCACAGTAGAAACAGAAAGATTACTTAGAAAAGTGGATAAAAGGAAAATAAAAATCTCTTAAACCTCCCAAATTTACCTGTCAAAATTCTGGGTGACCAGAATTCATTTAAAATTCAGTAAAAATTATATCTTTTGGGGGGATAAAAGTCCATCCTAGTGGCAATTACCCTCTCTTTTTCTCTCTGTCTTTTACTTGTTGGAGTTTTTTAAATTCTTAAACTGATTTACATTGTGTAGACTAAGAAACTGTTAACAGTGTAATCACAAGAGCTAGGTGATTTGACAGTGGCAAATCAGACACCAGACTTGAGCTGGCGTAGTCCTCGTGAATCCAGGTGGAAGCAGATCTTTTCTGGTCTCTACAGAACTCACTGAGTGACCTGATACAGGTTATTTAGGGTTTGGGGGCCTAGGCTTTCTTATTATGAATTGGGAGTAATTACATCCTTCCCCTATGTGCAATGCTGTTTTGAGAATCGAATGTGTGTGAGAGTGCTTAGGAAACTGAAATCTTCTAAATGTCTGAGGCACTGTTTTCTACTTCTTCAAATGAAAGTCTTCATCTAGAATGGATTAGGCAGAAGGACTGATAATGACATGGAAATCTGAATTCAGACCAGAAGACAAATAAATCCACTGTCAATGTTTCACAGCCTCTCCGATTATATACTACTTCATCTGCACAATGAGTATAGAACTTGAGCATTGGAGCTAAAAATGTGGACATTCAGATTGAGGGAGAAGAACTTATTTTATCCACTCAACATTTATGTAATACATTTTTCTCGGTACAAGTTGTATTTACAACACTTCACGCAGGCCAAGTGCTCAGTGAATTTCTGATATTATTATTAGTGTTGCTATTTGTCAGGACTGGGCTGGGCTGGGCTTTGGGGTTGCAAATATATAAAGGTATGGTCTCTGTTTTCTGGAGCTCTGGGTCTAATGAGGGAGGCAAATTTGTATGCAAATGACTACAGGAAAATAAAGCAAGTGAGAGTGGTCAGAAACAGACTTGAGCCAACCTGTGTATATTTGAGTTCTTGTCTTTTATGTGTTAGTTAGGTAAATTTGGACAAGTAGTTTAACCTTTGATGATTCATTTCCATCATTTTTAAAATAGAAGAATAATAGCACTGATTTTAAATGATTGCTGAGTGGGTGAAAGTAGGTAATTATTCATTCATTTATTTCTCAAATATTTATTGAATGTTATGGTTGGCAGAATAGTGGCCCTTCAGAGATGTCCATGTTCTAATCCTTAGAATTGGTGGATATGTTAGGTTAGAAGAGAAAGGATAATTATCGTAATAGATGGAATTGAAATGGCTGATCAGTAACCTCAAATAGGAAAATTATCCTGCATTATCAGTATGGGTCCAATATACTTATAAGAATCTTTAAAAGTAGAAGACGGAGGCAAGAGAGAAGTCAGACACAAAGTGATTTAAAGATGCTTTGCTAATGGTTTTGAAGACAGAGAAACAGGGCCATGAGCTAGAGATTTCAGGTAGCTTCTAAAAGCTGGAAAAGGCAAATAAATACTTTCCCTAGAGCTTCCAAAAGCAAAAGCCCTCCCTACGCTTTGATTTTTAGCTCACCGAGATCCATTTTGAACTTCTACCTCCAGAGCTGTATGATAACAAATTTCTGTTGTTTAAATCACTACATTTGTGGTAATTTATTATAGCAGCAACAGGAAATGAATACAAATATCTAACATGTGCTGCCAGTCTGTATTCCAGGGCCAGGGGCTAAGCAGTTGCACACGTGTAGGTGCAGATCTGTGTATATGAACAAGTGTGTGTTCTCACATCCACACACAAATACATGCTTTTCTATAACTTACACTCCAGAACAATAGACAGTTAAATAAAGACATATCAGAAGTTGACAGATGCTATGAAGGAAGAATTAAAGCAAGGAAAAGAAGCTAGAGAGTAAACGGGGTTATTATTTTGCATAGCAATGATTAGAAGAGGTCTTTGTAATGAAGTGTCATTTGAACAGAAACCCGAATCAAATGAGGATCTTCCTCATGTGGGTATCTAGGCAGAAGAGAAACCGAGGAGGCAACTCCTCACCAGGTGCCATTCCCAAAGAAGAATACAGCTATGAGCTCTCTGCAGCCAAAATTTCCAGCAGCCAAGGGAATGAATAACTCAGTCCTGAAGGGGAATCTGATTAGTGCGTCACACCATCTACCGCAGGAGGATATTACAACAGTCTGGCCAAGAGACGTGGTAATAAGTACTTGGATGGTTTCAGGGCAGATGGTGAAAAATGATGAGACTCAGAGTCTATTGTTAAAGTAAAGCTCGTAGAATGATCTTTCACATGGATTTGATGAATAGTTTTGATGGCAAGAGAGGCATCAACGATGACTCCAAGCAACCGAAACAGGGTCCTCATTTGCTGACACAGGAAATAGTGGAAGATGGGTAAGTTTTGGGGAAAGGAATCAAAAGTTAGAGCTATATGTTAAATTTGAAATGTTTTAGCATCTTTAAGTGGAGAGATGTTGAGTTCAGAGGAGAGATCCGTGCCAGAGAGGTGACTTGGGGAAAGCCATGGAGCCATGGAGCCATGGACTTAGATTGCACTAGGAAGTGGATGTGGGTAAAGAAGGGAGCCAAGATGGAGTCCATCCTGCTGCACTGCATCAATGAGAGATAGGAAAGGAGAGAGAAAACTTCTGCACAAGTTCAGGCCCAGGCCCATGGTGTGTGTACCAGCTGGCCACGGAGGTTTCCCAAGGACTCAGGCTGGCAAACAGAGGAGCACCTAGGAGCGCACACACAGGCCTCACTCCTACTTTTCTAACTTACCCAGATCCGTTCATGTCCTTCTCTGGACCTTGTTTCTTCTCTTATAAACTAAGGAGTTCTTTTACTTCTAGTGTTCTATAAACTATGACATAGAAATTGAATTGTTAAAAAACAAGTGTTTCCACAATCTTGTGGATTTAAAATATTTTTAAAATCTTATTTTTACTAGGATAAAGTACACATAAACCACAATTTTCTATTTTAACAATTTTAAATGTACAGTTTGGTAACATTAACTTCATTTGCATTTTTGAGCATCTATCCATTCATCTCCATGCTTTTCATCACCCCATGCTTTATACACGTGAGACAATAACTCACCATTTCTTCCTTCCCCCAGTCCCTGATAGCGACTGTTTTACCCTGGTCTCTGTGGATTTTATTATTCTAGGTACCAGTGAAATCATAGTGGGTTTTGGTTTTTTTTTGCCTTTTGTGTTCTTGTTTCACTTACCAAAATATCTTTGAGGTTCATCCATGTTTATGTACATGTCAAATTTTCATTCCTTTTAAGGCTAAATAATACTAGTCATGTGGATTTGAAATCACAAGACGTATGCCCAAATTCCAACCCATCTGATGAGCTCATGTGACCTTGGGTGTGTCCTCTGTTTCTCATTTCCTCATCCAGTGAAAACTGTACCTACCTCACAGACTTGTTAGATAAATAACTTCATGTAATGGATGTGAAACCTCTTCAAACAGATTATGATGAGATGGCTATTTTTAGCTAGAAGAAGCTACTGGGTTGGCTGCCAGGCATTGATTGGCCACTCTCATGACATCTTTCCAAGTAATTCCTCAGCCCAGCTGCATAGCTGATCATAGTCACTTATTGAGTCAGTCAAGTAAATGGACTTGTTTTTTTCCCTGTCAGTTTCTCTGTGTGTCACACCAGCGAAGCCTAGGATTTGGAGCCTCTGTGACCCTGACACTTTGGACTTAGATGCCTCCTTTTGTATTCCAGGGGAAGTACCGCCCCAAGGGCTGGATAAAACTCCCCTCTCCTGGGTTTTCTGTGCATTCTGAAGCAACACGAGGCTTTCTGTGTCTAGGCCTGACTCTGTGAGGCCATTGCCTTTTGGAGAGACTGAGGGGATAGATTAGTGAAAAATGATACAAGTAGTGTGGCCTTGGAATTTGGGGGCCTGGGGTCAAGTCTGGTTCTCCTATAAGTTGTTTAACCTCTGTGTAATAAGGGGTGGGGCTTGATCACAGTCAAGGTCGTTTCTAGCACTGGACTTCTGCGAATTATTATTTGTGAATTATCATCCCACTTTTGTCAATGACTCTTGATTTCCCCTTCTTAACTTTTCATGCATTTAACTTGTCCCTGGAGATACTCACTTCAGGTTCAAACTTAACTTTGATCCTTACTCTTGTCTCTGAACCTATCTTTTACTTTCTCTGTCTTCATTTAGATTCCTTTCTGATCCAATTTTCTGCTGGCTTCAGAGCCCGACTTTAGAAAGATCTGCTTTCTTGATGCATGCTGACTGGTTAATAGCAGATTATGGCTTTTATTTTCATCTCACTTGCATTTTGAGACAAGTGCAGCACCCCAGACTCAACAGAATGATCCCCTTACAGTAGCAGAATCTAGATTCAGGATGGGAAATAGGCTCAGAAGGATGGAGGCGAGGTTATGCAGGGTTCCAAAGGGAAGGGAAGGAATTTTGGACTTCTCTAAATTGTGTCTTCAAGAATCATTCCGACTGTTTTTGGAAGACTGCGGTGGATTAATTAATGGTCAGTTTGTAGCACCAAGCCGAACTGAATCAGTGTGGTTCTGGGTGTGGAAGGCCCACCTGAGGACTGTTGCCAATAGCATAAAGGAGAACTGGAGGGGAAGATGGTGAGCTGTTGATTCTCCTGGATAAGCTTGTCACTCTGGTTTTCCTGATGTGAACTCAGCTGTTCTCACTGTCGGAGGAGCTTGGGTCCTTGCTGTCATTGAAGATGGCTACAGTTCTTTTCCAGGGAGCTCTGTTCCTTACCTTGAGTGTCACTTCCTGGCTCCACTACAGATCCCTCAGCCTGGTGGCACAAATCCTTCACCCTGCTGGTGCAAACTTTCTAACCTCCACCACTGGCCTTTGGGCCTTCCCAGTGCAGAGTCTTGATACAAACTTGCATAAGACATTGTCATGGGCTCTAGACCTCCAGATGGACTTGTAGAGGGCATTACCATGGCTCTGGGTCTTCAGCTGGACTCATACAGGACATTGCCAAGGGATCCTGGCCCTCAGCTGGATTCTTTGGGTCTTTAGTGCATGGACAGATCTCCTTCACTCTTCTGCAATGAATTTTTGGGTGAATATTAAAAAATAACCCTATAAATTGTGTGTCTGTATTAAATCCATTGTCTTGCAAACCATCAGTACAAAAAAGATCAAATTAAAGTGGCAAGAAAGCAGAGGCAGGCAGGAGAGTAAATCTAGGATTTTAGTGCGAGAGATCAAGAATGATCCTAGGGGTGAAAAGAAAGAGACTGATTTCAGAGGGCTTAGAAGAGTCAACTGGCCTTGGGCTTCAGCGGATCTGGGAGTGACAGCGGGAGTTGAACATGATACTGACATTTATAGTTTGAAAGACCGATGCACAGTTTTGCCTGTAGCAAATACATGAAATACCTGCTCTGCTATTCTCCCTCACCTCACTGTGCTGCAACTCTGCTCAAATTTGCTCTTGCCCTGGTGCATACTGCCCAATTTCAGCTTGAATGTTACCTTTTTCAGGAGACTTCTTGGATCCCTCAGTCTAAAGTAATCCCTTGTCCTACTCATTTCTCTGTCCGCTCTTTATTCACAGAAATTATCTCTGTCTGAAATCAGCTCGTTCATCTACTCGCTTACTCCTGCTAGAATTTAAATTCCGTTTGGGTAGGACTCTTGTCTGTCTCTTTCATGATTCTATGTTTAGCACGTAGAACAGCAGGTGCTCAGTAATTATAAGTTCAATGAAAAGACAGAAAGAAGAGAGTGAGGAAGGGGGAGGGAGGAGGGAGGAGGAAATGAAGGACAGGAAAGAAGGAAGGGAAGAAGCGAGAGAGAGAAAAAGATGAAAAGAATGAAGAAATGCAGGAAAGAAGGAAGGAAAAAGGAATAGAAGCAGGGAGAAAGGAAGGGACAAAAGAAGGAGGGAATAAAGGAGAATGACAAGGTCAGATGTGCTGGATTATTTCTGAAGATTACTGTACTATGATCTGCCGCCTTTGCCGTGAGACCTGCTGCCCCTTTCAGAAGAGTGAGTCTTTCTCTTAATCATTTTTCTATCTCTGGGATGAAATGTTTAACAGTTGCAATTTAAAGGAGAGCCTTACTTTGGCTCAAAGTGTCAGTGAGTTCAATCCATGGTGGAATGGCTTGAAGTCAGAGATGGCAGTGATGGTAGAGATGGACATATACAACTACTCATGCTATGGTGGCCAGTGTCTTGGTTACTGTTTTTGTTGCTGGGACAAAATACCTAGCACCCACAAGCTTAAGGAGAGAAGGTTTATTGGAGCTCACAGTTGGCAGAAGTTTTATTCCATAGTCGACTGGCCCCAAGGTAGACCCGCCAGCTGAAGGCAGTCACACGAGAAATTCCAAACCAGAGCCAGCCAGCCAAGCCGGGGTCACGAGAAGCAGTAACCATCGCATTTCTTTCTTCTCTCTGGGCGCCAGATTTAAGGAAGTAGTAGGCATCCAGGTGGAGTCCTACAACAGGAATTGACTACTGCTTTTTCTTAGATTCTACATATAAATGAGGTCAGACAAGTTACCTCCTCCTTTGGCAGGCTTATTCCACTTTGCATACTCCCCTCCAAGTTTATTCATATTATTGCAAAAGACAGGAAGTCCTTTTATAAGGCTGAATAACATAGATGCATACTACATGTTTCTCTGTTTGCAACACAGTATATATGTGTAAAGAAATCGTGGGTAATAACTTAATATCCACTCATTGATAAATCAATAAGAATAAAAGAATGTTCTTTTATTCATTTATCAATTAATGGACATTTAGGTTATTTCCATGTCTTGACTATTGAGAATAATGTTACAATCAACATAGGAATGTATGTTTCTATGAGCAGAGAGATTGTCTTTATCTCTATGAGAAGAAGGATTTCTAGATTAGAGGGTAGTTTCATTTTTAAATTTTAGATGAATCTCTATAGTGGCTTACAAAATGGCTGCACCAATTTATGTTCTCATCTAAAGTTTATCAAAGTTGCCTTTTCTCCACAACCTCACCAACACTTATTATATTTTCTTTTTTTAATAATCTTTTCCTGACAGATGTTAGGTGATATTTCATTGTGATTTTGATTTGCAGTGACTTGAACACCTTTTCATATCCTGCTGATTATTTTCATGTCTTCTTTGGCAAAATAATTATTCAGATATTTTGCCCATTTTTGAAACAGGTAATTTTTTATTACTGAGTCATGAATTCCTGATCTATTTTGGATAGTAATCCCTTATCAGACATATAATTTGCAAATATTTTCTCCCAATTTGCAGGCTAACTTTCATTTTGATGAGTATTTCCTTTGTTGTGCAGGAGTTTTTAGTGTGATGTAGTCTTACTTACCTATTTTTGCTTTTGCTGCCTAAGTTTTAGGTTTGATATCTAAAAATATCATTGCAAGATCAATATCAATAATCTTTTCCTCTAGTTTACATTTCCATGTCTTATGTTTAGTCCTTTACTCCATTGTATGTGTGTATGTGTGTGTGTGTGTGTGTGTGTGTCTGTATGTGTGGTGTAAGATAAGGGTCCAGTTTTATTCTTCTGCACATGAATGTTAAATTTATTAAAGAAACTATCCTTTACTACTGTGCCTTCTTGGGGACATTTAAAATTAATTGTTGACTGAGCTGGGTATGGTGGCACGTGATTATAATTTCAGCACTGTGGCTGAGCTAGGAGGGTGGCAAGTTTGAATCCTATTTGGGAAATTTACTGACTTAGGGACACCCTGCCTCAAAGTTCTTTTTTTTTTAAGAGACGAGCTTTATCTCGATATAAAGACTCTGGGTTCAGTCCTTAGTATCACAGACTAAATAAATAAAACTCATTGACTATGCTTGAGTTTATTTCTGGGTTTTTATTCTGTTCCATTCATATATGTGTCTGTTTTTATGCCAGTACCATATTATTTTATTTAGTATAACTTTGTTATATAATTCTAAATCAAAAAGTGTGATTGCTCCAACTTAATTTTTCTGAAGTTGTTTTGGCTATTGAGAATCTTTTGAATTTTTTTCTATTTCTATGAAAAATATCACTGGGATTTTTTTTTTTGTACTGGAGATCAAACTGAAGATGTCACTGTCACGCTTGCCAGGCAGGTGCTTAGACCACTGAGCTAAATCCCTGTCTGGTCACTGGGATTTAGATAGACTGTTATATCTGTATGCTGCTTTGAAAATTATGAGTATTTTAAGAATCATAATAATAAAAGAATAGCTATTGAAATCTACTTATATGAAATGTTTCTCCATTTATTTGTGTCTTCTTTACTTTCCTTCATCAGTATTTTACAGTAGCTTTCAGTTACAGATTTTTTTTTGGTTAAATTTATTCTTATGTATTTTATTATTTTAGATTGTACCACATATGAAATTCTTTTCTTGATTTCTTTTTCAAGTGGATTATTAGTGTAAAAATATAACTGATTTCTGTATTTTGATTTTGAATTCATTTGTTATTTCTAACACGTGTGTGTGTGTGTGTGTGTGTGTGGTCTGTGGGATCTGTATTCAAGCAGGGACAATTTTACTTTTCCATTTGGTTTTGGATACATTTTGTTTTGTTTCTCTGTGTGCATGTTCCAATATTTCTATTACTGTGCTAAACAAAAGTGGTGAGAATAGACATTTTTCTCTTGTACCAGATCTTAGAGGAAAAGCTTTCAGTTTAGATTATGTTAGCAGTGGGCTTTTTATAAATGACCTTATGTGGTTGAGGAAATTTCCTCCTATGCTGTTTTTTTAAGAGTTTTTAATTATGACAGAATGCTGAACTTCGTTAAATGCTTCCCTGCATCTACTGAGATGATCCTGTGGTTTAATAGTTCATTATGTTAATGTTAATTGCATTAATTGGAAGATGTTAAACCAAATTTTCACCCAAAAGTTAAATCCTACTTAGTATTAGTATATATTTTTTTTGTACTAGGGATTGAATCTATGACCTTTACACGAGCTCTATTGCCAGTCTTTAAAACATATTTTGTTTTGAGACAAAGTCTCACTCAGTCCAAGCAGGGTTTGAACTTGTGACTGATCCTTTTGTATCAGCCCTCAATCAGCTTGAATTATAGATGTCGCCACCATGCCTGGCTTGTATCATTTTTTGTTGTATCATCGCATTTATTTTGCTAATATTTTACTTTGCTAATATTTTACATCCATAGTCATTAGAGGTATTGGCCTGTGGTTTTCTTGTCTTGAGGTATATTTGTTTGGCTTCAAGGTGATTCTGGCTTCATAAAATGAATTTGGAAGTGTTGTTTCTACTTTCGCTTTTGACAGAGTTTATGAAAGAAAAGTATTAATTATTTGAATGTTTAATAGAAATCTACCATGAAGTTGCTTGGTCTTTTCTTTGTTGGGTTCTGATGATTTCCTGTGGTTATTTGTAATGTTTAAGCAAAATTGTGCCAGGTTGAACTGTCCCGGGGGTTGGTGAAGTAAACTTCTGGGCGAGTCCTGGGGGTGTGGTCCTGGGAGGCCCTGGCCCCTTCTTGGCTGCTGTTTCTGCTCTGCTTCCTCATCACCAGGAACTAAGCAACTTTGCCCTCTCGCTTCCCTTCAGCAGGATGTTTCTGCCATGTAACCAGCTGACCAGGGATGGATCCCCGGTCTCCATGAGCCAAATTAAAGAGTTACTCCTTTATGTCGTGGTTGTAGGGTCCTGAGTCTCAAGGGTGGGAAAACTGACTGATAGTGATCTGTTCCAGCTTTGTATTTCTTAATTCATTCAGTCTTGATGTGAAGTATGTTTCTAAGAATTTATTTATTTCTTCTAGATTATTCAATTTGTTGGCATGTAATTATTCATAATAAACCTTTTGATACTTTTTCATTTCTGATGTTTCCATTGTACTATTTCTACCTTTGGGTGTTTTTTGTTTTTTGTTTTTTTTTAGACAGGGTTTCACTATACAGTTCAGGCAGGTCTTGAACTCATTTTTGTTTATTTTTTAAATTTTTTAAATGTTTTAAATTTTATTTTAAAGAATATAAAACCAAGAAAAATAAAACAGAATCAAACCAATCAAAGTAAACCAGGATAAGTGATACAGGACTCCAAAACCTCACAAAATCAACAATAGTTACCATAATGCCTTTTGTTGTCTTTAAAATAACTGAGATACCTCTGGACCTAGTAAAAGTTGAACAGAACAGAATAGAATAGAAACGAAACAATAAAAACAAAACAATGAATGCAATAAAGGACTTCAAAACAAGCCACTAGTAAATCCATAGTGGCTATCGCAATATGTCTTGCTATCTTTTAAATAGCTGCTCATAAACAAACAAAACAGAATAAAACCCAACCCAACAGAACAATGGAAATGATATGGTTTCCAGGCAGGAATCACCTCCTTTGAGGCTTGGTTCTCTCCTGTAGTCCCCAAATGGCACTGACTCAGAGAGAGAAGCTTGGGGTCTGGCTGTCCCCACTCCAGCATCGGTGTGCACATGGCTTGAGCTCACTGTCGCCCAGGCTGGCCTTGAAGGTGGTCACTTTGATCTTCCTGCTTCAGCCTCCCTAGTGCTGGGATTACCTTCATTTCAGATTTTATCAGATTTTCTTACTTCTTATTGGTCTAGCTAAAAGTTTTCCAATTTTTTCAAAAATCAACTGCAAAATTTTGGTGACTTTTCCCATAGCATTTCCCCATTTGATTTTTTTTCCTGTGATATTTTATTTTCTCACTTTTGTTAACTTTGTGTTTACCTTGTTCTTTTTCTAGTGAGGTATAAAGTTTAACTGTTTACTTGAGATCGCTTTTTTTTTAATGAAAGAGTTTATGGTATAAGCCTCACTCATTTCTGCTTTTGCTTCATTCAGTAAGTTTTGATAAATTTTATCTTCATTTGTTTCAAGATGTTTTTTAAATTCTCTTCTGAGTTCTTCTTTAAGTTTTTGTTGTCCAAGGTCATATTTTAATGTCCACGTATTTATGAATTTCCTCACCTGTTTTGCTATTTTGATTTGTTACTTTCATTTCTAGTGGAAAAGATACGTGGTGTGACTTTGATCTTAAATTTGTTAAGGCTTTGTATGGCATGTCCTAACGTAGAACCTGATCTTGAGAATGTTCCTGGTGCATTTGACATTGATTTGGTCTGACTGTTCTGTCACATAAAGTGAGGTTCCAAAGTCTCCTATTGTCATTGTATTGCTGTCAATATCTCCTTTTAAGATCTGTCAATATTTGACTTATATACTTAGGTGTTCTAACGTTGGTATATTTACAAGTATTCTATCACTGGTGAAGTGACCCTTTTACCATTATGCCATTACCTTCTTTGTCTCTAGAGACAATTTTTTACTTAAAGTATACTTTGTCTGGTATAAATATAGCCATTCTTATTTTCTTTTGGTTGCCATGCACATGGAATATCTTTTTCTTTCTTTTCACTATCAGCCTATGTGTACTTCTAAATCAAAGTAGGTTTTTTTGTAAATAGCACATAGCTATTTTTAAAAAAAATATCCATTGAGCTATTTTGTGTCTTTTATGGAGTTTAGTATGTTTACATTTAAAATAATTTTTGGTAAAGGATTCATTGCTTCCATTTTGTTAATGGATTTCTGTTTTCTTGTGATTTTTTGGTCTTTTTTCCTCTTTTTTTTTGTGTAGCTTCTGTGTACATTTCTTTTTTAGCTACTAAGGAGCTTACATAAAAATATGTTACAGTGTTAGCAGTTTATTTTAAGCCAATGACAATTTAACTTCTCTTGCATTCAAGAATTCTCTTTTTTCCTCTTACCTCCACACTATACGGTTGGTGTCAGAATTTACAACTATTTCCTGTGTAGCTATTAATATAGTTGTCAATGTACTCTTCCTTTTTATAGTTATAAAATATTTTTTGTTTAGATATTTACTTTTACCAGCAAGTTTTTAACTTTCTTATGCTCTCATGTGGCTGTTTAATGTCCTTTGACTCGCCCCAGAAGATCTGCTAGCATTTTTGGTAAGGCAGGTCTAATGGTAGTAACCCCCCTCCCCCAGCTTTTGTTTGATTTGAGAAGTCTTTATTTCTTCTTTGAAGACAGGATTTTTTTTTGAAGGACAGTATTATTGAATATTGTATTTTGGTTGACTATTTGCTGTTCTTTCAGAACTTTGACTATGACTGATTCCCTTCTGGCAAGATTTCTGATGACAAATTTGATAGTTTTATGATTTTTTTGTATGTGATGTCAATTTTCTCCTGCTTCTTTCAAAATTGTCTTTTTGGTTTTAACTTTAGAAAATTTGATTATGATGTATCTCTTTGGAGTGATTTTGTTTTGTGTTCTTTCAGCTTCCTGAATGCAGATTTCTATTCCCAGCTCCAGATTTGCAAACACATTAGTCATACTTTATTTAAATAATCTTTCTGTCCCTGTTTTTTACTGTTCCCCTTCTAAGACCCCACTAAGGAGTATGTCTCCCTTGCAGTACCTTGTAAGTTCCCACAGCTGTCTTCACATTTTGTTGTTGTACTTGCTCAGATTCGATACACTTACAATGACCCGTCTTGGAGTTTGTTGTTCCTTTCTTCTACTTGATCTAGCCTGTTATTACACCTATTACATTTTCCAATTATTGTATTATTTAGTACCGTGATTTGTTATTTTTAGTGTTTCCTATTCCTTGGTTGAAATTTTTATTTTGTTCATTACTCTTCTAACCTCACTGAGCATTTTTGTTACTATTCTTTCTTTCTTTTTTTTTTGTACCAGGGATCGAACTCACGACCTTGCCAGGCAGACGCTTAGGCCACTGAGCTAAATCCCCAGCCCCTGTTACTATTCTTTCATAGTTTCTTCTGTGTATATCACATATGTCCGTGTCATTAAGGCTGGTTTCTGGAGTTTTATCTTGTCCTTTTAGTCGGTATATATTTTCCTATTCATTTTCCTTGAGTCTTTGTTGGTTTCTGTGCAACAAATAAGATCAGTGTCTCTCCCAGTCTTGTCAAATTGGCCTCATATAGAAGACAGACTTCATGAACTTAGCTAGAGTTTCTATCTGGAGGTTCTAAAACCTCTGTGCTTGTCCAGACCATTTTTTCTACTCATTGGGCTTTAGGACATCAGCATGTGCCAAACCCTATCAGTGTTCCAACACACTAGTGGTTCCTAAGCAGCTAGTTCTTTGGAATGCACTGAAGACGTCAAGGTGTTGGGTGTGTATTTCAGTTCTTTCTGACCTCAGAGAAAAGCTGAGAGCTGGAGCTTATCTCTCACACTGCACTAAACGGAAAAGGATCTGTAGCAACTGCTTCTGCTCGTGTTCAGACTACACGCACTGGCCCTGGGGGTGTCACTGCTAGAAATATACTTTTTGAGAAACTAGGTCTTCATTTGCTGAGGTCTTGGGACACTCAGGCATATAAAGTTCCATCAGCTCCCAGAGCTGAGTGATTACAGGCTCATTCCCTTGAGTGGGGCTCATAAAAGTTGGTGTGTCTGATGCATGCACAGACTTTTACCAAGGAGAATCAGCAGACCTGCATTTGTCTCTGAAGTGAGCAGAGAAAGAAGGTGTGGAAAGTTCCATACTCCTATTCAGGGCCTCAAGACTTTGTTCATCAGCTCCCAGGTGATAGTTAGTTAGAAGCCCAACTCTTTAGCAGCAGCTAGAAAAGTCTGACTTTTCCAGGGGGAAATTGGAAGTTGAGTGTCTTAGCCCACTTTCTCTGTAATGAGTGTACAGGGTAGGTACTAGAAGTGCTCACACACCTGTTTGAAAACACCTCTTCGTTCTCTATCATCTAAAGGAAAAAAAAAACCATGAATGCAGAGCCCTGCCAACTCCCAGACCTACGCAATTAAGGAGGCAGTCCCTTGGGTGGGAGCTGTAAGACTTGAAGGACTATGCCTGTTCCAAACATTTCCCCTCTCAAGGAGAAGTTCGGCACAGAGAAGCCCTTTCTAACTGCAGAATGAGGTTGGTGCTCAGTGTGCCTCAGTGTTTCCTGTGTATTTTTATGTGCTTATTTTCTCAGTTACGTGATGAGAATGGGTCCCTCAACTGTTTCTGGGCTTCTCTCAGAGAGAATCTGTGTATAGATGTTTATTTGATGCATAAATGAAAGAAGAGAAAGTCAGGAGTCTCCTATCACTTCCAACCATTGTCTGCAAAATACTCATGAGCCTCCCTGCCCAAATTTTCTGCCCCACTACATTCTGTCTTCCTGGCTCCACTTTGGTGCCTCACTATTACTCACTTGGCCTAAAACTAGACAACAAATACAGAAACATAAATTCCAAGCTAACTTGCATGTGTTAACTAACATGTATTTAGTGCTTTTCACTTTACCAAGTAATTTTTTCATCATTATTCCATTTAATCTTCTTAGTATGGAAGACTATGCCTAGGACTATGGCATAGGTCCTTTTATAGAATGGAGAAATAGAAGATCAAACTAGAATTCACTTAGCAAGCAGAAGATACCTAAAGGGAAGATCCAGTAAACTAAATTCCAGGGTCAGCATGTTTTCAGCACCACCATCTTCATTCCAATAGAAAAGCCTATGAGCTCCTTGAAAAATATTGAAATGATAAAGATAAAGACTTTTTCTTGAGCGGTTCATTGTCTGTCACAGATGTCATGAGATATCACCTTTGGGCAAGGTCTATACCTTGTATGTAAAGCTTCATGCTAGTTTTCTCTCCCTCCTAGTGTTAGTCCTGCATCCTGGGAAAGAAAGAAAGGAAAGGAAAGGAAAGGAAAGGAAAGGAAAAGGAGGAGAGGGGGAAAAGGTGGAGGAAAGAGGAGAGGAGAGAAGAGAGGACAGGGGGAAGAAAGGCAAGGCTTTCACACTTTATAGACAACCTTGGCTTCAATCACATCATTTGCTCCATTTTTTCCTATGAAATATGAAAAAGCAGATGTAAAGGCTTCTCTGTTTCTCTGTAAAGGAAGAAGATAGTGGTTGTTTTGCACATTTTAATTTAGCATATTTTAAAGGGTTGAGAGTTGATTTTTTAATGGAAAGATTTATTTTGGATTAAAAATTAATGTGGTAAGAGCTAAGAATACATTTTTGAATATCAGGAGGCAAGAGGGAGACTCTGGAGATCTCTGTGAGCCTCCTGCACAACTCCCTTGATCTGCCTAAGACCGACCTGACCCTGCCTGAGACCCTAGCCCATTCTGATGTCACAGGCATGGGGTTCACAGTGATAACACTGGATGCAGTGTGACTGGGGCTAGGACGGGGAACCTCTAGCCAGGCCCCTCAGCTCTATGATCCTTTATCACCAAGTGAATGACCACACCTGACTCTCCATTTCACCTGCTGGTCTCTCGCCATCGTTTCTTGACTGCCATCAGCTTTCTTATTGTTAACTTTCCCAGGCTTTTCCACACTGCACTTGCACCCCTGCTCCTTGGCAAGGAACTCTACAACTTATCCTCCTCATCTGATAAGATTTGGATGTGCTATCCAGTGGAGGCTGCTCATTTCCCCATTTTCTTTATACCAGCGGGTGGAAAAGAGCTTCCTAATATACTGAGTCTTTTCTTATTTTTCCATACATTGCATTTTCACAAGGTTAAAAATCACTTTTTAGTTCATTCTACCTGGATGTATGTATAATCCACTATCTTGTCTATGTCACTGTCACTGCTAGCTTCCTTTCCACTGTTGTTCATTTGTCATAGATTTGGCACCTGTTTCATCATCTTTCTCTCCTTCTAAACTCTTGTCATCATAGTAGAAGATTTCAGTGATGAGAACTAAACCATTCAACAGCCTAGTGTCATAATCCTGGAACTCTTCTTTTCTAGAGACACCTTGCTTCGATTTCAGTTACATACTCAAAGGCCGTCTCCTAAAAACGCACCCTCCGCTGTAGTTTCAATGTGTTTCCTCAAAAGCATGTATTGGAAAGTTAATCCCTAATGCAACAATATTGCAAGTTTGTGCCTTAGTAGAGGTTATTCAGTCATGAAGGTTCTGCTCTTGTAAATTGATTAATGCTATTAATTAATAGAGTCATTATTTTGGGAGATGGTTCCTCATGAAAGGATGAATTCAGTATCTCCCTTTCCTGCTGCTTACCCTTCTGCCCTAACTTCAGGAAGATATGGCCCCTTGCTGTTGATCTTGGATTTTTCTCAGCCTCCAGAATCATGCATCGATAGATTTCTATGCATCAATAGAAATCTATGCATCAATAGATTTCTGTTTATTATAAATTATCCAATTTATATTTTGTTATAGCAGCACCAAGAGTAATAAGACATCTTCTGGAATCACTCTACTTTCCTCAGGCCCTCGGTTCCCTTGGGCTCTTGGTTTCTAGATCTTCTATCCCTCAGTTGTCCTTCTCTGGCCTTTTCCTCTTTTCCCTAGGTGACTCAGCAACTCTCTAAACCTTTACCACTTCCCTTGAATTCCATACACAGCTTCTTTTTTAATTAATTCATTAATTTTGTCTTTTTGAGACAGTGAAAACTCTGCAGTTCAGAGTGGCCTTAAACTCCCTTTGTAGCCCGGGCTGGCCTCCGATGTTCAGCAATCCTGCCTCAGCCTCCCTAGTGCTGAGATTACAGGTATGTGCCACCACACCCAGCTTGAATTTACCTTTTATTTTATTTTGGTTTCTTTTGGGGTTTTTTTGGAGACAGGCTTTCCTGTGTCGTTTAGGCTGGCCTTAACTCACTGTGTCATTGCTTCACTGTGCCCTTGGACTTGTTGCAACCCTCCTGCCTCATCCTTCTCATTACCAGCTGGGATTACTGGGATGTTTGCATAGCTTTTTATTCCTAAAACAAGATCACATCTTTTACCCTCACTGAGAAAAATAGATCCCTCTGGAACCATCTCCCACCTTTCAGTAGCTTACTACTCATTGCCCCCTCTTTCCTGAGTCTGGGTACCTATTTCCTTAATGTCACTTTCTCCTGCCATATCTCTTCCCACATCCACACTTGTTCTACCACTTATCACCTATCTTTTCTCGTATAAACGCTTCTCTCTTTGAATATAAAAATAGTCAAGTTTTTCCCATCTTTGAAAAAAATCTCAAAACAAAACAAAACAAACAACTGCTATAACCTAGGTTCACCTCTAACTAGGTAGCATCTCATCCAAGGAGCTCAAAAGTTGCCTACATGCATTGTCTCATTTTCCCACTTCCTAGTCACTCCTCAGCCTCCCACAGTTTGGCTTCTTGTATTATTCTACCAAATTACCCTACCAAAACATGTGTCACTAAAATCAACCATTGCTCCCTAATTGCCAGTTTCAGTAGTTGTGTTACGGCTCTCATTTTACAGAAACTGTTTCCAACCCTTGACATTGTTAAACACTTGAGACCCTAGATTTCCTTGACATCTAGGACACCCCACCCCCTGCTTCTTGTAGCATCTCACCATTCATATTTCACCCTTCTCTTTCTCTTACGTATTGCCCATTGTTCCGCTCTTTCCCCGAGATGAGCTCTTAATCCTCCTTTCAAATTAATTCAAGTCTGCCCCTCACTCTGTGCCCAGATTGCTGAATGACCTTTGCCCAGGCCACTTTGCTTCTGTTCCCGCTTTCTTCTAGTCAGCTCTTGTGGCATAACCACCCCAATCAAATGAAATATAAGTCTGACCAACCAAGTGCACGCTTAAATCGTGTAAACAATTCCTTAGTCCTCGTAGGAACATGTTAAGGCTCTTCACATACCGGGGCTTCTGTGGCCTAACTTCTGCTGATGAATTCCACCTCACTGATCAGTCTTCCTTGCCTGACACTTTCTGCTTCAGCAACAATGAACTGCACAGAACCCACACCTCCCACTGCTCTATCCAGGGAGTATTCACGCTCTAGTCCACTTGTTTCCTTTGCCTGGTATTCCTCACAGTTCTCCTCTCATCCTTTACGTTGCTGAATCCCACTCATTCTTTAAGATTCAGCTCTGCAGCCCTCCCTAAGCTCCTACTCTGCTACTTGTGGAGTTCATGTTCTGTAACATCCCGTGCCTTTCTCTAATTGATACACGCTGTCTTCTCTGTCTATTCCTGCTTTACACTGTAAGTTTGGGATTTCTTTCAATGTTTTGTCCCTAGTACCTAATCCAGTTCCAAGTCTCTATATTTGGATAAAGTGTTAGATTGGGATAAAAGAATCAAGAACTCAAATCCTTTTCCTCCACATACTATTCTTAACAATACATAAGTACAAACTTGACCTGTTTGAGCCATGCTTCCTAATATATGGTTATTCTATGTACTTTTCAAGGAAAAAAACTGAAGAATGAGGAAATATCTTAACAAAGTACTATGAAAATATTTTTTATGTAGAATAGGTAGACAAAGAGAGAAGAAACATGAATTGCAACATTACGGATACTGTACGAGTGTTAACAAGAGTCCCTATTCATTCAAAATTCTGCATGAGCATTTTTATACTGGTATGTGTTATGATCCCTTCAAAATTCATGTTAAAATTTCCTATGAAACATATGATCACTGTGTATATCTAAATTGTACCAATATTCAAAATTTAAAAAAACAAAATTCATGTTGAAACTTAATCCCCAGTGCAACAGTATTAAGAGGTGAGGTTTCCGGAGAAGTGAGTAAGTTATAAAGCATCTACTCTCTCTTTTTTTAAAATTTTTAAATTGTTTTAATTTTTAAGAGAATAAAACAAAAGAGGGCAGAACAGAGCAGATCAGGACAACATAGGCAACACAGTACTTTACATTAAGACAACTAGACATTAACAGTAGCTATCACAATATCTCTTTCTCTGCTATAGTTGAGCATAGTTTCAAATACAATAATATCAAACATAACAAAATATTATAAAACCATTCAAAGAGTGAAAGAATTACAGGGCATTCTGAACTGAATAACAGAGAATGATCAATGGGAACTATAATATCTCCTTTTTGATAAAAAATTTTTGTTTATACTATCACACATATTCAAATCCCAATAAGACACAATGTGATAGAACCAATGGTAGTAGAAGAATACAAGCATGGTAGGACTTCGAAGAAGGATGATATTAAATCAGCAATAGCTGTCATAATGTTTTGTTTTCCTCAAAACAGCTGTTCATACCATCACGCATGATATAGTCAAACAAAACAGAATAAAACCCTTCCAACTGATGAATGAAAACTTTGAAAGGCTTCAAAGCTATGAGATGGGGACTCATGATTACCATAAAATCTTATATACTCTTATCAACTCTCATACTAGGGAGACTACATGGTATTTATACGTGAGTCTGGTTTATTTCGCTTATGAGAATGGTCTCAAGTCGTGTCCATTTATTTATAAATATCTCGATGTGATCATTCTTTATAGCTGAGTAGTACTCCATTGTATAAAAATGCCACAACTTTTTTATCCATTCCTCAGTTGATGGGCACTTAGGTTGTTTCCAAGATCTGTCTATTACAAATTGTGCTGCTATGAACATGGGTGCACATATATCAGCGTGGTATGATGTTTTCAGATCTTCTGGGAATATGCCTAGAAGTGGAATAGCTGGGTCAAATGGGAACTCCAAACCCAGCTTTTTGAGGAATCTC